>VKOC01021270.1:0-64047 GCA_009364415.1 Spea multiplicata | reverse complement strand
GTGTGTATATGTATATATATATCCACGACTGACATTTGTCTAATACTGCATTAAAAATCATATTTTTTTTTCCCCCCATTACATAATTACCATTAAGCTATATTAATGGTAATTTTATAGGAGCACCTATACTATATGACAGTATTAACATTTATAGCTGCTTTTACTAGTCAGTTAAGACAATGGCGTCGGAGGTCAGAATTCTAATATACTAAGCTTAAAGTCTTATAAACCTCTGCTGAGTGGCTTTCTCTTTACAGACTTGCCATGTTCAATAAGTGAAATGTATCTAATGCTGTTACCGGAGCTTTGAATGGGTCAGCATTCTTGTTCTCCTTCTTGGTACCTGGTTACAGTAGGCATAAAGTGCATGTCCAAAATAATGCAGTTTGTATAACGCTTATTGCTCCATTCATGTTCTTTAGTTTGTAATGTAAACATTTTCTAAACCAGCAGCGAGTGAGTTAAGTGCTTCCTGCACGCAACATGTCAATACCTGCATGAGACAGAGACAGGCTGGCTGCGGTCAGTCCAGGATAGGCAGCCTGCCCCCTCTTACCACATCCCGCACTGTGACTTCCTGCCACCTCTTACCCCTCACATCCCCACACTGTGACTTCGTGCCACCTCTTACCCCCCACATCCCCACAGCTGTGCTCTCGCACCTCTTACCCCACATCCCTACGAGCTGATGTCTTGCACCTCTTACCCCACTATCTCGCAACTGTGAACCTCCTGCCACATTCTTACCCCTCACATCCCCACAACTGTGACTTCCTGCCACCTCTAACCCTCACATCGCCACACTGTCTCCTGCACCTCTTAACGTCCACATCCCCACACTGTGACTTCCTGCTACCTTTTACCTCCCGCCACATCCCCACCTGTGATCTTCGTGGCCACCGGGTCTTACCCCTCACATCCCCACACTGTGACCTCGCTGTCCATTTTCTGTTACCCCTCAATGTGTCCGCCACACTGTGCCCATCCCGCCACCGGATCTTAACCTCACAGTCCCACACTGTGACCTCCTGCACCATCTTACCCCGCCACATCCCCAACTGACTTTCCTGCCACCTCTTACCCCTCACGATCCCCATGGTGACTTCCTGCCACCTCTTTAAAAACCCTCCCTCACATCCGCCACTACTGTGACCGTCCTCGCATATCTGCTAGAAGAGCCAGGCAAATAACAGAGAGCATCCAAGAGCCCTTCCCTGTGGTCATAAGGGCACAGTTGCTTATTCAAAGTGTGTTGCTGCGGGTTTATTAGGTCAGATTCTTGGGGCTAGACGGGAGGGCTGCCTCGCATCAGCCTGCAGGCTCTCTGTGATCATCATGTGCTTCCTTGAGCGGAGTTATTTACACGCGCACCTCGGGCTCTGAGTCTTGTATCGTTTGTTCTCATTGATTTCGTTCCTGAGAGAGGTGCAGTTCATTGCTGTAATTTCACCAACGCAGATAAAGTGTGCCCTGGTCTGGCACTGTGAACCGTGTGAGATTTCTACCATTTGGGAGCAACATTTGTCTTAATCTCTTGAAGGTTAAAAGCTGCAGGGTCAAAGGATTAAGTTTGTGCAATGCCCTGGTCCTAAGAAGCAGTTGCTGGCTAGTCTCTTTATACTTACACCTCAATCATAGATCTAGGCAGTAAGTAGCTTGTTTCTTATCAGATGATGCAGGTGATATTTGAAGACGTCGCACAAAATTGCTGAGAAGCTATCATTTTGTGATGAGAAAAGAAGACCACCACGTTTGTTTTGGGGTTGCAAGTGCCTTGTATCATAGGGCAGGGTACAGCAAATTTGTGTACTTTTGTGACATTAGAAGCTAGGGAGACAGCTTGATGTTTTTTTTAGGAGCCTGAAAGTTGTACCACAATATGGGTCAACATAAAATGGCACAAAAAGCTGGTGGTTGGTTCTAAAAATCTCAGCCATGGCTACCTGGCATTTGTCAAGCATTGCCGTAGGGCTTGCTCGCTAGAGGGCTGGTGTGATAGGTGGCTGATAATGAATTACTAACTGTTGTGCTCGGCATTTAGGTATCGACAGTAGCAGATCCTGGCTGCCAAGGGCATATGCTTTTTCAGAACAGGTTGTTTTCCTTTCAGGTTTACAGCTAGGAATTCTGGCTAGCGCACATACATCTGTGCCGATACCTTTAAGAAGTGACCTATTTCATATGGCGCCAGTTGCTGTGTTTATACCTATACCTAATATGTTGGACATATGGACACCTAGGGGCAATTTCTGTTGAGTTTAAGAACTAATCCTACATTCCACTTATTGGCTTCACTTTGGTCAAACCCATAAGGCTTCCAAAGCTAGTATTCACTTGTGGCTTTTACCGATCTCCATCTACTAATTTATCAATCAAGCCCAATGAGCGTTGGTGTCCAGCGGCTGGAATGTCTCTGAATGACAGTCCCTGTGTAAATATTGACACATTTATAAGATGCTCATAAGCATATACAAAACTCTCTAAAAACAGTTGTGGAAACGATTAATGGAACAGATTGGGTTGTCCTCCATGGTTTGATTTGCCGGTGAGACAATGGTGATGGCCGTTAAGCTTATTGGAGATGGAGTTCCAAGTTGGTGTTTTATTGAAGAAGCATGATTAAACAATAGTGGGAGATGGAAACAGCATTTCTCTTTTTCTCTTTTATTTTTCTCCTTAATGTGGAAGACTGAGAAGCTATGTTTTTATCTGTGTGGAGCTCTTCTGACAGAGAAATACCGCAGAGAGTCTATTACTGGTTTATGATAAGGAACAGCACACGCGGAGTTCAATTTATTTCCATAGGGAATGACTGTGAATGTCCTGTGCGTTTCCATAATTTTTCTTTTTTTTGGTTTTACCAGTAAGAATTGGTCAGCAAAGTGTCCGGCTATTTCAAAACAAAATGCTGCCAGAAGAATTAATGGCTGTATAATCTGTTTGAATGCCTTACATTTTAATGTTCTCATCTGATTATGTTTGGGACCTACTGCTGTTTAACGATTTCTCTTTAGAAGTTACATGGCTGCAAAATACGTTGGTGTTTTATAAATAGGAATATAAAAAAAAGTGGTCTCAATAGTTGCCTAATTTATTTTGTGGCACAAGCTGCAATGATTATTTGAAACAAAATAATAATTTTAGGTTAATTTGCATTTTAAGGATTTTGAATATTAGGCATTTATTTTTTTACGCTTTTACGCAGGGCTCTCTTCCTTCAGTATTTCTCTACCTCTGACAATTTAAATAAGCCATGCCACGTACAATGTGTAAAGCAAATTGTGTGTATCTAAAACCGTAAGCCTCTGTGGGGGTCGGGGATAAGACTAAACATACAAGGATTGTGGGCAATAATTTTTTTATTTTTGATTTTATTTTTTTGTTGTTAGATTTATCACGTGATTGTTTTTTCCCCCTCCTCCCATTGTACTGTACTAATTGTGAAAAGAAAAAAAAACTATTTATGGAGCAACTCATTTTTCTTAAAATTACAAATGACTGAAGGGTTCATTATATTTATTTTTTTCCCTTATGAGGATAGGTTTTTTTTTGTTACTCTTGTAAAACAATTAAAATGTTTTAAAGTTTTATGTAAAAATACATGCATTATGATTTTATTTTCTTCCCACTTGTAGAAACCCGTTTGGACCCAAACAATTCATCCTTGAAGAAAACTCATGCATTGCCAAGGGATTGTATTTCATCTTGTGCAGTAACAGAAACTTTATGGAGACCTCATGATCCCCAGGACTGAGCAAGGATTCTGCATAGAGGAACCAGACCGGACGGTTTCAGGGATCTGATTACATTGCGGGGGCCTCTGTCTAGTCCAGAAACCCAAATCATTCTAATGGATCTGAGACATAGCTTGCTGTTCCTTACGTCTCTGACTGTGCTAATCAGAGACATGACCGGAAACAAAGTATATACAAACACATGGGCGGTCCATGTATCGGGTGGCCCTGCTGTGGCTGACCAGTTAGCTAAGAAACACCGGTTTATTAACCACGGCCAGGTGAGTTTTCTCAAACTTGTGATCTTTTCATTCTTTCCCTCCGTTCCTTCAGTATGGTGATTTATGGCTCAACATTTCAAGTGCCCAAAAATATACATCTTTGTTGGAGGGGGCAGTGGTACTGCGGGGTAGCACAGTGACAAAAACAGCTATCCAGGGTTAAACTCAAGGTTTTGAAGAAAACTGTAATCTCTGCACACTTTTGCCCTTTGTGTGTTCTTCATCACCGTTGTGTCGCCATTGTGTCTGGCTGCACATGGCTCAGTTTCCTTCTAGGATATTGCTGCATGTTGTTGCAGCCTCTCTCTGCACATGTGGGTTCACTCTTTCACTTGGTATTTCTTCAGTGAGTGTCTCTATACCCGGTCAGTAAGACCAAAGCAGATGGATTTGCCATCTATAACCGGGTGCAGCGATTACCAGATAACAGGCTTGCGGAGAAAGCAATATGATAGCAGGCCATAAGGAAAACATCTCAAAACTGAATGAATTAAACCATACTGGCCCGGATTATTGCAATTCTGCAGGGTAATGCCAACGTAACCACCTGGTTCGTTCTGGGGGCAACCTGGCAAGTGTTGTAGTTGAAGGAGTTGACATCCATGCGTTTCCATGAAACCCAACTAGAGATTTAAGTGTGATCCTCGCCGTGCACTTGATCTTAGTGGACATCAGTGAGGTGGGGAACGTTTGGAGACTTTTCTTGTATATGGGGAATGTAAGCCGGTGCAATTCTGTTTAACCGGGTAAAAAATCTGGCCAAAATAAGAAATGGACAGGAAAATTTGATCCCTTGATGCTTTAGGTGTTCCCTGTACTGCAGCTTAAAGCCAGTATTAAACCTTTTGGACGTGCAGCAAGGGTTTTTTTTCATTTTATTTAAAGAAACACAAACCCTAGCTATTTATAGGATTTTTTTCCCTTGAAATAACTGGCTAATCCTTTTGTTAGTGTACATGTGCTAAGAGTACAACTGCAAAGTTTGCGTGACTGATAAGCACAGGTGGCTCCAAAGTAGGCTTTCTGCTCTGCAGTCTTTTGTGTCCTGTGTAAATAGTTGTCTACCTGTTGATTTTTTTTTTCTTCTTCTTAAAGCATTCAAGAGATAATAATGGATCTAGGAGACCCTTTGCGTTATGTTCACACAATTGAAGATTTTCCATTGAAATAGGTGCCGGTACTATCTCTTCTTTAATTGTACTATTAACTTTATGGAGCAGTTATTTACATTGTCCAGTAAAATGGCAAACATCATGAGGGTCACAATGGTTTGGTCCTTGATTTTCCAAGGGTCATAATATTGTGAGTGATATCTTGAATTTAACACATGACCAAGGACTTGATTAAGGTTTTTTATTTGGCTGTCAAATAATGTTTCTATACTTATTAGGCTCCCCTCCTCTCCATGTCTTATCTGGTTTCTGGTAACTTTGTTACTATTCTAAACAAAGAAGCTACAGTTGGGATTGCTCATGCTAATGGCTAGGTCATTGGGAGACCTGCTAATTGGTATAAAGACTAATATAAGTTTATGGATACTTTCTATCCGCTTATGATGTGAGCCTTTGTGTAATGATAGGTGAGGGAGTTTTCTCTGTATTATGTTCATTGTGCAATAAATCTCTCCACGTGAGGTTCATTTCATGCCATGTTCTCACCGTGGCATTCATACATGGATTCATAGAATTGAGATAAATTTATCTCCGCTAATTGAATCCCAATTCCCTCGTAGAAAGAAGACTTTTGGTAATTAAAACTGCAAAAGCAGCTCAAAAGCTCATCACAAGACTAATAAAGCATGTCTTATTAGAACAGTGTATAGATCATCATCTGTTCACCAGGAATCTGCCCTGAAGAATTCTGGCTGAATCTTTTAATCGCACGAGAATGAGACTGCACACATAACGAATAAACATGTTGTTATCCCCTGCATACTGTACTCCATGTAACAAAATCCAAGATGGCATTTCACAAGTAATAATCGGATCGGTAAAGGTACTGAACCGTAACACTATGTTTACGGTATGACTTGAAGGTAGGTTTAATGATATGCTTTTCACAGATTAGTCACATGACCATATCTGGACAAACGTCAGGGTACCACTGAACAGTGTAGAATTGTGCAGGTATTTATACTAAATTGTTATCTGTGTAAAATGTGTCAGTCTTTCGTATGTCAAATTGTACCCTCGATGTGCCTATAATGGAGATCTAATTGTTCTTCCTTTCAGCTGTAGGCTAAATCTAGATCTCTCATGTGTGTGTTTATTTCCTTGGCAAGCAAGTCAAATGGCAACACACACTCTGAGATCCATCATTCCGATTGCATTCCCCAGCACATCATGAACATATAGACGAGGCAGCATGGAGGCAGTTGGTGCGTTCTGGTGTGAGCAGGCGTGGGTCATCGGCGTAGAGCTGTGCTTAAATGCTTTGGGATCGCTACGTAATGTCGCATACAGACTGTACTGACCCCTTCCGCAGACCTTGTACTGAAAGTTCCTCTGTCCTTGTGCTCATGTAAAATGAAAGAGCAGAGGGAATGAGTTATGCAGCCTATAATTCAATGTTTTTGCATGCATTATATGTATTTTGATGTATACAATATTAATTTTTATTTGGGTTTAATGAAAATGAATTGCAGCATTCTTGATCTGAATATGTATAACCTGTCCTGCTGCCCACACAAGATGGATTTGGCTGTAGTTAAAGCTCGGGCTTATAAGGGAAGATGCTTTCACTGTACAAAGTCTGACTTTGGGGTTTTCAGAACTTCTTACTTCTTAAATGATCACACTTTGCCTTTCTCTCGTTCTATTCTGTATTCCGCTTCACTCTTTTTTTACAATCTGTTCAGAGGTGTAAATCTCTGAACCTGCTTGACTTGGCAACGCCTGGTTGACATACATGAGAATTACAAATATTTATTCTGTTAACACTGAATGTAGTTGATAGTGGAATAACTAAATCCATGTGAGTAATCCGTCACATACGGCAGATTCTCTTATGAAGTGGCTAGTATGGGGCATTTCAGCATTTTGCATTGTTACCAACAGTACTAACTTTGCAGAGAGAGTTCGACTTTATGTCCTGTCTGCCACCTGTCCCAGCTAGTGTTCCATTCTCTGGACCGCCGGCAGCTATATGCCCAGTGCTCAAAGCAGGTTCAGGACATGCCCTGAAAGACATGTAGATGAGTCTGACATGATGCTATGTCTGTAAACATTCCTGGTGGAAACAGCCAAACGACAAATGATTTATATACATTAAATGGAACAGCTGCAGTTTAACGTTGATAAATGTCAAATAATGCACTTGTACCGTAAAAATCCCAAGACAGAATATAACACTGGTGGCACTTAGCAGCAGCAAGAACGAGGTCTGATCTCTGGTCAGACCTCACCTAGAGTATTGTGTGCAGTTCTGGAAACTTGTATAATGAAAAATCGTAGATGTGCTTGTGTTGCTAACATGGAGGCCACCATGGTCTTGTCTAGGGGGACCGAGGCAGGGTGAGGCAGTTTTACATATTGAAGATGAATACACTTGGACAGTAAGCCAATGAATGTGAGAAAATGTGTTGTCCTAAAATGCGGAGATACATTTAGAATAATTTGTGCGTTCAGAATTCACAGCCCCATTGGGTCACGTACTCGTAATGAAGAGGCTAAAAGGGCCATAAAATTAATGGGGTGTATCAGAGTTCTAGTGCTATAAAACATTCTGTAGCTTGCCCTCTGCAGCTATTTTCTTGTTCAGCATTGGTTGGGGTGACTGGAGAAGCGCGACTTCCACATCAGCTCTCTGTGAGATGGCTACACAACGAGGTTGTCGAGTGTCATGGTTGTTTTGCTAGAGGGGTGTATCTGAGAAGCTGTGCAAATGTTGTATTTATATCGCAGGCTATATGTGATCACTGTGAAACTAGAATGTATACATCGAACTTGAAGACTCGATTTCAACATTTCCAAATCTTAATGAAGTTAGTATTTCTTCATCAGCTACAGGACTCATTCCACTTATTGCACACCAGCCTTCCCCGAGCAGTTTAGTAACTGCCTCGCACTGTAGATTAAATGTTTTGGGTTTTTTTTGTGGTCATAGGAATCCACATGTTATAAGCGTTGCCCTGTGTGTCTGGGGGGGGAGACTTAATGATGCATGTTCTTAAGGTGGTAAAAAATATCCTTGCTTCACTATACAGAGGCTACCACCTAGAACAAGGCTCAACAAATCCCAGGCACCAGGTCGCCATGGCGACTGAGCATTTTGCCCTGGCGCCCAGGTGTTTGTTAAATCCCCCCCCCAAAAAAAAATGCCCCCACAAGCCCTTTGATGACTCCTGTAGGCATGGAAGCCTACAACAGTCATCAAAGACACCAGCAATTGTGTCCCAGCTGGGACAAGGGGAGAGGGTTCTTTGGTCTCCACATGAGTGTGGAGAGCAGCCCCAACCCTCCCCTGCTGCCCGATCACTCCATGAGAGCGACAGTGCAGCGTTAACCCCCTTCAATGCCACAATTGTGTGACACATTCGTGGCATTGCAGGGGTTAACATTTGTCCCCACAAGCTTGTGGGGACTAAATATCAGCCAATGCTGTGCTCCAATGGAACATCAGCATTGAAAAAAAAAAAACCAGGGCTGATGATGATGATCAGATCACTCCTGACCAACTGTTTTTAAAAGTTTTAAAAAGATCCTGGCTACTAACTTTTTTAAGCTGGGGGCCTAGATTCACAACAAATTTGCCAAGCCCTGACCTAGAACTTGGGGCCGGCTCTCTGTAGCAATGCCTTTCCATATAGGTTTGTATGGAATCCATACCCTGCATGGTTTGCAATGTGCTTCAGCTATTCTAGATAAAGGGATGCAAACGTAGACAATGTATAATAAGTCATCTCTACAACATTATTATAACGTTAATGAGCAGATGCTAAATTTTATTGGCTTTATAACGCTATTTTTACAAATAGTTTGTGGGGAAAAAATAACGCAAGTGGCTATTTTATTGATAATGTTCATCTTGAAACCTGTTGGCACCTGGGGATATGAGTGAGCTTTCAAGTCGCAACCTACCGTTCCAATGATTGCATTTCGACACCTTCGGTGTGTGTTAAAGTGCTTGGGACGTGTCCAGGTCTTGTACGTGTCACGGAAGTGAGAGAAACGCTGCAGTGACATTATCTCGGGTTAGCGAAAGCTCTGTGCTTGTTCTTTCTAGATGGTGATAATGCGGGAACGCTTGCAGATGGCGAGCAGGGTATGCTTTGCTGGCAGTGTTTCTCGTATATCAGAGCATCCCACAGGAAGAATTTTTACTGGAACCGAAACCCAATTCTAAATGAATCTAAACGTTAATGCTAAGATAACTGTATAAGAGGACCTAAAAACTATTTGAATTGTTAAGCGAAAATGACTTATTAAAGACTAGCTCTACGCATTTTTAACAACTCATTGAGGGGAGATGTATAAAAGGTGATATTGGTATGTTTGAAAAGTGGTTTAGTTACCATAGCAACCAGTGGCGTAGTCCAAGTGACAAGAACATTCCGTTGCTTGCTTTGATAAGACCACTTTCAGTAGCAAGGACGATGACGCAAAAAACATAACTTCCTTGGGGGGGGGTGCATTGACTGTACTTTTTTAAGGGAAGAGATTACATATTGGCTTATCTCAAAATAATGACTATTGATACTTGTTTTTGCTTACATAGCCCTATCATATCCTGCAGCGCTCTACAATGAGGAAACCTGTTATATAAGTAGTTGTACGTTATTTGTTAATTTTGGAACTAAAGTGCAGTTTGATCCTGATTATCTCAGTCCTTCCTTCTCGTTTTGTTTTATTTATATGCATGTGATAGATAAGTGTAAGGCCGGTAAGTGTTGTGGTCCATCTCTAGCATCTCCAAGGTTCTTCAAATTGACCAGTATGCCAAGAGCGTAGACCGTCGCGTTTTTCTAACGTCTCCCACTCTCCCTACTATCCTCATTGTTTGACATCTGAGGAGGAAACATCTGGCTTTGCTTAGTCAAATAGATTTGATTTCATTATTTCAATTTCGGTGTGTGTTTTGTATTCCTGCTAAGCTCTTTACAAAGTCCCATTATTCTCAGAACACTGCACAGGCCTCTAAAAATGCGTATATTCTCTGCCAATTTCCCCCCAACATGTTCAGAGCTGAGGATTTTTTTTGCGAAATCCAGTTTAATCCCCAGCTGTTTTGGGAAGGAACAGCTGTACCTGGTGTACACATCTCTAAAGCATGGGACTTTACGCTAAGATTTCCCATTGCCTATACCCGGTATCCGATCCTTGAGGGCAGAAGGAACACAATGTCTGTCTTTCTTCCCAAGTAAGCATGCAGGGGTTTTATGAATTTTCTTTGTATAGACACCAATGCAATCTTACCGCAGTACGCTTAAACAACATATTCGAATGAAATGGTTATAAAAAAAAAATACTATTTTACAGCTCCTAGGGTATGCATAGTGTATAAAGATATTGGAAGCAAGCTGTTTTTAATAGTAGAACTCGCTCATGACGTTTCTTATTCACTCTTTCTTGCCTATATATATTGCAAGGCCTGGAATGTAATTTTTTTTTTTTTTTTTTTTTTAAAACCCACATTTGTGATATTGCAGTCAACACGTCATTCTGTTCCGTCATCCAATCACCAAGCGGGCAAAAATGAGGTTACGCTAATACTTATTAAGACACATGTCAAGTGTTGGGTAAAAAAAAAAAAAAAACACTTGTCGCCAAAAATAAAACTTTTAATGAGAAATATACGTAGGAGAGGCTACTCGATCCTAAATGCAAAGGGTCCGCATTATTAATCTTGCTTAGTTAGAACAAGTAATTCATATGTTGCCTCCTCTCTGTTTGTTAGATCTAGGTTGGAGTTGCCTTTCTCTGGCTTTTAAATGTCACAGAGCAACTTGCACAACAAGATTCTCTGTACAGAACAGCATATATGCCTTAATAATTACAGGCTTTAGCATCTGGTTTGGCAGCATCCCCTTCAGAAATGCACAAAGCCGAAAAAGCCTTTAGACTAAAGAGCAGGTCTCGTTTCACTGCTCACTGTGGTGACACCGTATTGTCGTCAGCGGCTGTCGCAAGATACACAAATACAATGCTTAAAGCACGCAGGTGGGGGTTCTCATGACACAACATCAGGGCTCTGTTACATTGGAACCCAGCACAGGGCTGAAACGGTAATGAAACGCGTTCCTTCTGGAGTATTAAACGCACTATGGGAGAAGTGATGGGGAAAATATCGGCTTGTTAATAGACCTGCTATGTAAAAGAACATTTACATTTTCTTTAACAGGCTAGGGTAATGTGTGGGGTGACATATCAGTAAGGATTGTCGAGGAAACTCATTGTCTATTTCCGCTTTGTGCAAAGCAGGCGCTTGTGAAATCGTGCTGGGTCACTACACACGCAATCTCTGAAAATACTTTGCAATGCAAATCGTATTTCTCGGTAACGTCCAGCATGCAAAATGATTAATTCATGGTCTTGTCGTCTTTTACCTTCTTCAGTACATTCATCCAATAATTTGTGATTTGCCTATTTCAGCAGCAGTCGTTCGGTGGATTGCAAAGCCACGCAGGCCAGAGACTTGGCTTGACGTTGAAGGGCCCCCTGCGGTAGCTCTCCATGTATCATGCGTGTTTCCCTTTTCTCCTTTGTATCTTACTTGGGCCCATCCTTTGCCCTAGGCGTGGTGCCCCATCAGGTGGTGTACATGGCACAGATGTCCGCTGGGAAGGGTGTGATTAAGAGCACATGTTTCCCTGGGGCACCGGCGCACCCATCCACCAGGATCTGTTCTGCGATTGATGTGTCACAATGCTCCTTTCAGTGCCTGACCTCCAGCACAGGCGACCTAAAGTTCCTTCTAAATGAATTTTACCCTTATAAACCCCAGTATTACTGTGAAGTTATTGTTGGCTGCTTTTTACAATGCATTGATCCAGTCTTCTATCTAATGCTAGTCAAATCCCTTTCTTTTGTAGGTTAGTGAAGCTAACTGATTTGCTAAACTATCCATTGTTATCGGAGGGTTTATATGGTATGTGATACATGGGTATAATGTGTGTATGTGTGTATATATATAATGTGTGTGTATGGGACTTTATACCCAACATGTTTGGTTGGTCAGCCCAAGTGCTTTGTTTTCTACGGACAATCTAGTAGCATTATTTTGTGGTTAACATAGAAAACACATAGACGTTTAAGCCGGTCTGTTTAACTGCTTCCCCAGGGGCCGCTCTACCATATACACAGATTAAGGGACTGTTTGGAGCTCTCACGTGCTGGCCCCCTCCCGACCTAGCAGCCTTTGCTGCCATCGCACCTATTAAGGGGGCTGAAGACCCAAGCGGTTAAATGTGAAAGCCCTGTATATTTCCCACGTCTGTAGCCCTGTGGCAGGCACTATGCGGGGTCATGTCTGTACAGGCGGCCCCTCTGCTGTTTGATTCAGGGGTGTCATGAAGCAAGCACTCGGGTCCTCAAAGGTGAGCTTGGTTTCTTATGGGCTTTATATGCGTGTTTAATTTTCAGATATGTTGAGGATCAGAATATTTTGCTAGAGCCACCCCTGCCCTTCTCCACCAGATTTTTAATGAGCCTCCATTTCATATTCTGTGGCATTTTAATTTTTTTTTTAGTTAGCTGAATGGGTAGGAAATAAGACTTGGATGAATAGTGAAAAGAGCTATTAAGTAAAGGTACACGGACGGCCGCTGCTGTGAATGCCTGTGTCCACCCAGCACAGGTGGTGCGACAATATTTTCCTGCTACACATAAGAAGACTGGCCTTTCAATATGGCACCTTTAAACTCGATGGCTACATAAACCATGGATACCAGCCCCTTACCTTTTCTGCTTTTGGCAATGTTCCCTGGGCCAGAAAAGGGATGCCTATGCTCTGTGTTAATGGGTGTGTGTCTGACCCCGTATTGCAGGCTTAAAGCTTTATTGGGACAGATAATAGTGTCGGTGTGTGCTGTATTGTCATCTCTTTAAAATTTGTCCAAATTCCATAATTTTCTCCTTTTTAGATGTGTAATTTTTTCTGATTTAGATTTCATGCTTGTATATACAGTTTTAGAATTCTAAATTAATAGTTTATTTTCAACAAAATGCAAAGTGGGTGAAATGAAGAATAATCTCAATCCGATCAATATCTAGTGTGAGCACCATTTGCCTGATGGATGGTATTGCATGATGGATAAACATCTGCTTACCTTACAATCTATACAAAATGTGAAAATCTATGAAAATGTACATGGTACACCTGCGTCTTTTATAGTATTCTAAGTTCTTTTATCTGTAACTCATCCTTTGAGTGCTAGGAAACTATTCAACATATTCTCTCTGACCCTTTTTGATTGCTGGCAGCACAAATGACTTTAAGCGCATGTCATATCGCTATATTACTCTGCAATTAAGAACAAGACTTTTTGTTTTTAATATAGCTGATTGTATATCTTTCATGCGCGGTCTAGTGATGTTGGCATGAAACGGACGTTATTAAAGCTCTGCTGTAGTGAATGAGTGCCGAAGAACATCAAATAGGGCTTTGGGAATAGTCAGACGTCCACATATTTTTGGTCATCTAGTGTGTGTGTGTATGAATGAGTATATATATATAAAAAAAGATTGAACAATAGGGTTTGGGTCAGCTTGTAACATCTCTGTTTACATCACTGGAACATCCAGTAAAAAGGGCCATTTACCGCTATGAAATGCTAATTGTAACTTTTTTTATTATTATAAGTGCTTATAGGGATGGAAAATGTTACCTTTTAACCCAAAACCTTTACTTTAAGTTAAATGTATTACTTTTTTGTCTAGATCGAACTCAATACTACCTGCTTTATTATTATTATTTTAAGCAGACCCTTTTGGTTAGCTAAATGTGTGCCTGCTTTGCAGAGTTAGCTGAATAGTACACACCGCTAGACCTCAAAATAACGGAACACTAATCAGTGCAGCAAAAAACAGTCTATAGAACTACTAAAGAGACAAGCTAATGCGAGGTGTTTTTAATGTTACATTCCCTGCGTGTTGTGTAATACTTAGTGCCTAGTCACCTATAAGATTTTACAAAGAGCTAACAGTCTAGGTTGAGGCATTTGGTAGGTGAGCCCCTACTTAGTGTTAGCTGTCGCCATTATCGGCGATTGCCGTAAAGACAACCGTCCATCAGCGCTAAGCGCTGATGATTAAACTACTGCGCACGCAGAGCTGTTTTATAATGCAGTTGCTACGCTGCTGTAAGTGGCACTCTGTAAACGGGGAAGCGTTTTTAGTAATTTTCTCACTCTTTTTTTTTTTTGCTAAATGATTGCATTTTAATAAACATGTGAAGATCGCTTGTAGCGAGCAGTTAACACGTTCACTAGCTTTTTAGATGCACATTTAGCAGCTTGTCTATTGCTGACCCAGTGGATGTTTAGTTACTAGAGGCTATTTCACTGACCTCTCGGTTTTTTCATATGTAATATTGCCTGACCCAAGCATTACATGGATAATGGAATTCATTTATTTCCCGTAGATTGTGCCATACCTTCCGCTTCTGCTACATTTCCCTTTGATCACCTAGACTAGTGACTCATGGGGCATTTGAATAATCACGCCCTCTGGAACCCACATTTGAGCCAATTTACCATATAAGGAGTGAAATATTTAATGTGATGTCATAGAAGCTTGCATACATTAATTCCAGAGCTATGATAAAAAGGTTTATACAGTATCGTGGTAGAACCTTGATACCATACTTGTGTTAACAGCTCTGTTTGTGAAATTTCTATATACCCAGAATGGCAAAAAAATACAGAAAGGAAAACGTACCCTAAAAGACATAGACATTCAGATTGCAGGGTGCAATTTTTGTAGTCTATCTGTGACACAAATATTGGGGATTCTGTTGCACTAAATGTTAAATTTGTGAATATTACCCCTTCCACGCGACTACAAGTACATTATTTTGTCCCATATAAATAAACATTCATCGTAGATATGACAGATCTCTGATTTGCATATTTAGGAAGGTGGCCCCCACCAACCCGTGACTGATTCTTTGTCTAGACAAGCTAGTTTTATATCAGTTCTGATGAAACCATTTTAAAAACGATGTGTGTTATGATTGAGCTTTTTATCGAAATCTGGGCATTCCAGCTGTTTGTGAAGGTGAAGAGTCTATGAAAATAAGCAATTTCATGTTTAAGTATTTTCCATCAGCTTTAATTATTTGAGAACCTCTGTCATTAAGTGACTAGTCTATACATGTACAAATCCCTCCTGCAGCTCAAGCAGACACAGTTCACTGGATTCCTGGTATTAAAGTTATTGGCCTTAATGTTTACAAGCCATAACAAAAATAGGAAGTGGATCTATGCTATAAAACAGCTTTACTTTACTCGTTATTTTATAAAGATCTTTGTCTTTCCATTTTTATATGGTTCAGCGTTTTTTTCTTAAAAAAAAAATAATACATTTTTAAAAAGAATACTTAAAACCCTATTAAGTGCACATGTTTGGTTTTGTAAATATTCCTTTTCTTAACCCCCCCCCCCCAAAAAAAAAACTTACCAGTGTTTCTACGCGATTCGCATAGACGTCTACCCGCTGCCCGGACAACACACAGGGAGTTAGAAGCACCAGTAAGTGTTTTTTGTTTTGTTTTTTTGGGGGGGGGGTTGTTACCAGACGGGAGGATCCAGGTCCCCAGCAGACTGGATCTAAGTCTCATAGTCTATGTGAGCTCTGATTATAAGATGACCCTGATTATAAGACGAGGGGGTATTTTTCAGAAAAAAACCCTTGTCTTATAATCGAGCAAATACGGTACTTCGCTGTTAGTTTTAAGATTACATGTATCATTCCATTTTTTTTCCCTGTTTTCCAGAGTAAGGCACCTTTTTTTCTGTAACTTTGATTGAGCAGAAAGAATTGCTTGCAGTATTCCCTGATCATTCCCAATCATTACGTTTTGATGGTAGTTACCACCGTAAAACCCTACAGCTGAATGTGCTTTGGCCACATAACTATCAGTTGATGATATTCCGTGCTTTGCTTCATGTTTGTTGTGGATCAGCCCTGGAATGGCCGACATGGCTCTGCAAAGCTCATAGAAATCATATATCCCCTGGTATATTGTATTGCCTTTCCTTGTGAGGCTCAGGAGTTAAAGAGAAATCAGTATGCAGAGACAGCATTCAGGTTTGATGTATTCTAGTTGGCAGCACAATGCAGCTCATCAAATAAACTTGTCTTAAGTGTCAGTTCTGCATAATGGAAAGAAATGATTTAAAGGGAAGGGCTCAAAAAGTCGCTTACGAATTTGACAAGTCGGTGCATGGAACTCCTATAGCCTATGCTTATTGCGTAACTCTGATTTTGTTATCTCAGTCGGCTTGGTTCATTTGTTGTTCTGCTATGTTTTAGTACGGTGGAGAAGTGTGCTTTGCATTGGAGAACAGGAAAAACTCCTCTTTATAAGAAAGGCATAAATATAATTTCAAATCCATAGCCTGCAGTAATTTGGAAAAATTGAGTAGATGTTAAGTTTCTGCCATATTTTTTTCCTAGAATCACAAATGGAGGATAACATAGTTCAGAGACGCTGTTGGTATATCACCCAGGTTCACTGTTAGATTATATCTTTGTTACTTTTTAGGGTTCTGTGCTCAGACAACAGGCTTGAAAATTAAGTTAACACTCTCCTACCCTTCGGTCTGATCCGGACCCCAGTTCCCATCATTAACGCCCCCTCTATTTTTTAAAAAAATTGCCTTTTCTCCCCGATAAATAAAAACTAATTGATTATGAAAATAATCGGTTGCAGCATGTGTGCGTGTATAAACACACGCACACATGCTGCTCATTTACCCTCCGCCTGTCCTAAACACTGTTACACGACCCCTCTCAAACACACTTCCTCCTTGAAATTATTCTGTTCCATTGGCCCAACTTCTATTGTTCCAGCCATGGTGTGTCGGGATAAGCCTTGTATCCCCCCCCCTAAAATTCTTGCCTTATCCACGCGTAAATTCGGTATATACATTTTCTTCTCTTAAATGTGCAGTCGTTTTGGATATCCTGCTGTCTGAGAATCATGGCAAAAACATGTTGACAATAATATAAGACATTATGCAGATGTAAGTCACTAGTAGAATGAAAAAAGTCCATCCACTAACCAACCTTTAAAACGACGAATTCTTGATGATGTATGTGGGGGCATCGGACCTATCTGGTACTGTAACCGCCTAACAGGGTATGTCTTGAGTTTAGTGGATCGAGACAAAGGATGTCCAGGCTATATATATCTAATAACTAAAGGTTCAGGCCCAGTAAGCAAAAGACCCCTTCTTAGCAATGAGCGCTGCTCCAGGGAAAGCGATTTCCTGGTTTCCGGTGGCCTACATTACTCCATTAGCCAGTTGGTTTTGTAGCCCAGATTAGCGCAGCAAACTCTTATCGCGTAATCTGCAAGTGGGGAATTATATTGTCAGTGGGAACGGAGGGGCTCCGATGCAGGGGGAAGTAATAATGCCTCATGCTGTTTTTTTTGTTTTGTTAATAATTCTGCACTGAATGAGAACGAACCTGCTTTATATTCTTAATGAGGCTGCAAACAACATGAGTTATTAGGTTATTTGAAAGGTGTAAATCTTGTCACGAATCCGTGAGCATATTTCATGCAATCGAGCACAGCTCTGCCTTAATCCATTTGCTGTGCCTTCTGAATCCCAACTGCGAAAGAGATTAGTAAACCTTGGATGTGCAGTTCCAAATAATCAAATAGAAGGAAATTGTAAGTAATGAATTTCTGATATAACTAATAATCTATTACCGTCAATTTGAGGGTTTTGTAAAACCCGCAGATTAATAACACAAAACTTGTAATTATATGTACAATGACAATTGTGCATGTACCCCAGGCAAGACTGAGCACTATATCAGCATTACTACTGTGGTCACGGACAAATGCTAAAAACTTTATTTTATTTTTATTTTTTTTTGGTCACAAAAACTCTTACCGCTTCTATTCTGTAAACACAAATATTCCTGTCCAGTTCTCACTGTGCTACACTGACCCTCCATTCCTGAAGCATCAAGGACTCTCCCACCAAATGGGCAAATGCCTACATCAATTAAGTTGGTGATTTATTTAATCCATCTTTACATAGGTTACGGAGACCTTTTTAAACACTGTCCATGACATCACAGCGAGTGGATTCTAAGGAGAGAGATTCCTACATCGCATGTTGATCCAAATGGTCTCATCCGCTACAGCAAGTTTAATGCCATATAATTGTTCGCATCCTGCTCCTGGTACTGAACCTTTCCAGCATGTGGGAGCTGGGCACGGGGTGAATTTCAGCTGTATTAGCTACTCTTTCTGGTCTGCTTGCCAAGACTGCGTAATCTGTTTTCATGAAAGCGGTTTGAGCTGGAGGTACCGGCATTTATGCTCTACAGATGTCCGTATTATAAGGATGTCCAGCGTCGCTGCAAAACTGCCTCCTACCAGTGCTTTATACCCCACAGTCTTGTGATGCTACTGATCTGTAAAGTCTCTCGCAAAATAGAACTATATGGAGTATGACTGCCCCAAGTCTGCTTCAATTCATGCTGGTTTTTAAACGGGGGTGGCTGCATTAACCGTGGAATAAATATTTAATTGAGATCTCGTACGGTAGTGTGTGATCTTGTTTGGATGGACTTTAACAGTATGCATATATGTAGGCAACTTGGTTCTTGTGAAAGCTTAACCGCTTTACAGCCACAAGGTAATGTGGGCATATTTGTTGGCATATAAATAGTGATAGACCAAGTTCAATAATTGTGGCTACTTTGGATGATATTAAGGCTGGGGCGAAATTAAGGTTTATCACAGTAGATGTGTCGGGGGGGGGGTGTTATTGCAACAGTAGGGTTTATTTTTTTTTTCTTTGGAAGACTTCTTCGAAGGACAGCCGCTGGCAGTCCCTAAAGTCCAATAGACGTAGAGTGATCAATAAACTGGACAGCTTTAGCGATGCTTGTGCGTCTCTTTGAGTATTATTTATTATTGTTCTAATGCCTACGATGATATTTTGAGTAATGTTTTTTTTAATTCCTTATTGTACTCCAGAAAGTTGAGTATTTTATTGGTGTATTTTTTTTTTTCCTCCCAGATAAAAATTTGGCGCACTGTTTTGGCAGGGTAACGATACAGAAAAAATGCACAATTGTGTCCTTCTTCTGTTTACATCAGGATCCTAGTTTGCAGACAGCAGTTTCAGCAACCCTGTTTTTCCTACCTCTCTACCTTCAATCATCACAGTATAAGCCTTACACATTATTTGAAGAGTTTCATATTGTAGCAAAATGTCCTCCTCACCCTTAATCATTACCGGTACGCTGTGTCTCCTTTAGCGATTTAGAGAGTCAGATCACTGAAAGAAGTATGACTCTTTGCCAATCCCACAAATACATGTGGTTTTGATGCCCAAGCTTAAGCAAATATGTTGCCTGGGTAACATGGAAAAAATGAAAAACAAATTTATTTTTATGACTCTCAATGCCTTGAAAAAGTAGCGCTAAATAAATGTAGCAATAAATTAGAGTTGGCTGCAAGCACGTGGCTACAGGTTTACTTTCCTACGGCCCCCGGCTATTACTGCTACAGCCAGTATGTTCAAATGTTTGCCATGGCACAAGGGATTTCTTTCCTGCCCCCTGGAATCGCTCTTCCTTATCTGTGTATTTCTCTTCCTGTTTTATATTTTACTTGAGTAAAAAGTAAAGTTTTTCTAATTTAGGGGCCAAAACCAACTCTGGCGGGTTTGATTTCTTATATTCTCACGTCCGCTGGGCTGCCGATGTAGTTTTACCCTGGCCTTCCTCGTGCTATTGACTGGATCACAGTTTAACAGGACAGCTTTTTACCTTTCTCAGAAAACCTAAGCGGGCAATCTATAAGGCTGTGTCTGATTCCGCAACAAGCACATAATTCTCTAGCGGCCTGCAAAAAAAAGTCTATCCTCTTGTCCGCTTCACTTTACAAGACATGCACGCCATATTTTATTTTGTTCCCCAGAAAAGAGTGAATTAGGACACGTCGGGCCGAGTGGGAGCCGATTACGATCGGTGGCACTTGAGCTGCGATGGTTGCACACAATTATTAGGTTTGTGCTCTGATGGCTCGAGCCCTAGAGATATTACCACGCTGCTTCAAGACCTGCTTGCCTTTTTCTGTGGCAGCGACAAGCGTAAGCAAAAAAAAAAACACGAAAGGGCTGGATTCCTCTGGTATTTCCTGCGTGTGCATGTAGGTAAATGTGGTTGGCATAAACGCCAAAAATTACTGTGTAAACTTTTTATGCGTTCGAGTGGTTAATATCTGAATGTAAATATGGAATGTCTAGACTTTTTTTTTTCTCCCTACTGATTTAAAAAGGTTCCTTATCATGGCTTGTTCAGAGCACTCGGCTTCCTTCTCCACATCTGTGTTTGGGGCCGGCCAGACTTCCAGGAACTTATTTAATAAAAGCCTGCGTCTCTTCCTTATTACCCGATCTGCAGAAACAAAATCTCAAGGATTTCAAACATTTAAAGGGACCAAGTTGTTTAACCTATTTCCAGCATGCTTGACTTGGTCCCTATTACATGTAATTACATCCTTTTTGTGTTTTTGGATTTTTAAGCTGGATCTAGTACTAGTATAAACCTGGCCTCTCGGCAACAATGCTGTGAAGACTACATCAGTCATATTTAATGTTCTTGCAGCATGTGACTTTAATGGCTGCGTGAAGTTCTCCAGCTGTTAATTCCCAGTCGTCAAGGTAACCGTCTAGTGCTTTTGTTTTAAGGGATGTCTTTTTAAAATGTGCCGATCGCTACCGGTCAGCTGAAGGTGTGCTTCTAGTGCGATGGGCTCAGGTTTCCATAACGTTACCAAATTCATCCCTCTGGGGTTTCCCTCCAGATGTGTTCTGCGTGTGATGAAAGGGTTAATAAAATGCAGCAACCAGGTGGTCATTGGGAACTTGTCGGAGGTTACAGATGCCAAAAGTCTATATGCTTCCGCATTTTGTGTTCTGTTTTTCATCTGCCACATCTTGCTCTTTCTGTGATTTGTAAATTTTAGGATTTTTATGAGGAAATATAAAGTACTGCCCTACGGTATATGGTACTCTACTAGAACATTTTTTATAGTTTTTATATATAAGAATTTATATCCAAAATGGTTTCCAAACGTGCAATTAATTTTATATCCAGATCCACTGAAAACCCGTTTCTTGCAGGCTTCTTTCTAAATGTATATAACAAAAGGATTTCATACCGATTAGTGCCTAAGGTGTGCCATTAACATACGAATGGTACAACACGGCGAAAACCTGAACGAGTGGAAGGATAAAGACTTAGCTTTGGCTAAAAGCCGCTAATAAACTAAAATAACTATTCCCTGACAGGCGCGTTCATCGCTGTTATAATAAGTAGAGGATTGGTAACGCACAAACTGACAGTAGCGACTTAAGGCAAACAGAGCAGTCGTTTTATTTTAATATCGGGTTTGTTTGTATTTACTGCGAGCAAACATTCTTTAATCTGGTTATTAATGCAAACATATTGGGTTACATACTTTTTATGCCTCCTTGGCGCTCTGTACATGCTTCTCACACCTGTATTTATACAGTAAAGTGCTAGCTTCAGGCTTTGATGAGCTCCCAGTGTGTGTGTATATATATGTATATATGTAATGTGTGTGTGTGTGTATATGTATATATATATATATATATATATATATATTATATATAAACATAAATGCACACAATACACCGACGTGCTGAATGTCTTCTAATGCGACCAAAGTCACCGGTTACTGTTCTCTGGACTAATAATTGGCCATGTTTTGAGATGCGTCTATCGATCTTTGTGTCTGATGCATCTGTCTCGTTCCTGGGTGAAATTTGGCAGACGTGAACAATAACGGTAGTCTTGGAGATTTTTGGAAAGTTTACTGAAGCAGTCAGTGATAGGATAATTTTGTTCTCAACTTTGTTTTTTCTGCTATTATCTTCTGCTAATGGAAAAGTTACAAAATAAATGTCACTGGATTGGAAGGAAAAGACAAATGATGCCATCCAGTTCTTCACTGTTCTTACAAATCAAAGGACATATTTTCTTTTATTGTCTTACCTGAATAGATTGGTCAATTACCTGGTGGTAACATTTAGATTTGATAATGTGCTGTATAGAATTCAGGTTTTCCAAAATTCAATCTACTTATTTGGGTTAACCCTTTCAGATTCCTGATATTCCATAGTCATAATTATTGTCATGACATCATGGAACTTCATGCGCATATGAGCTGCCATTGCTGGTTGCTTTCCAACAGAGACAATATTGCGGGAACCCATAACGCGGTCTATGTGCAAGTGATTGGTGTAATTCACAAACCGGTGTTCACGTGTACTGTGGTCGCAAATATATAAATATGGTGTTTGAAAAAACAATAAAAAATAAAAACAGCGTATGGATGTGTTAAATAATAAATCCATTATTGAGCATACACGGCAAAAAAAAAGCATACTTGTTTGGATGAAATGTGTCCAGATCCCAAAGGGGTTAATGTATTCGTGTATACGTTTTCAGCAATTATTTGACATCATTATGACCTGTGTCCGCCCATAGCATTGTGAACAGTATGACACGTGGTGTTTCAGAACAATAGGTCGTTACGTAATTACCTTTTTAATGTGTTTTTTTTTTTTTTTTTCTGAAAGGAAATTTATTTTTGTGCCTCTTAAAGGGTGGGTGTCGATGTAAATCAGATGTTTTACAGGTTGCAAAACGGCTGATTCTGAAACAATACTAAAAACGTATATATTTTTTTTTGTTTAAAGCTACAAATTCAGAGCGGTTGTTCAGTGAGGCCGGCCCTTTGGGAAGATTTCTGCACATGGGGTGCATCTGGTCTTTGTTCTCCAACGGGAATGATGCAGAATCTGCATGTTTATACTGGTGTTTCACTCTAGGAAGCTACTCCCCGTTATCTGGGGATAATCTAATGGGCGATTGTAAACGTTCCAGGGCGCAGTTTTTCTTCCAAGTGTTTGCATCTGTCTCGGGAACCCATTCTCCCCTTAGTTATTCGTTCCACTTGAACTGAGCGCCGTTATAAATATTTTACATGACCCTTTCCTTATTTTGTTTTGAAGATTGTAGCCAGCATTGTGTAACAAACGGGTGTGCATTTCATTAGCGGATCAGCTGTGTTAAATAAAAAAAAAAAATAATAATAATAAACATGTTAAATATACAACAAGCGTTGTTAGAAGAAACCTGGAAGCAACGATGTGAGAGGGCTTGGCACAAAGAGAGCCTTCTAAAAGGAGTTTGTAAATTGGCCTTCTTGTTTAATAACATCGCTTGCCTTTATTCCCAGTTTGTTCCCTTTCTGCTAATGCTTCACAGAACTGAGCCGAAAGCGAGAACTGGAATGGCCAAAAAAAGCCACAACCTGCTTTCCCTAGCACTCTATTTAATGGTGTCGTCTGGCTCGTACTTATCTACAGTAATTCTGAAGTCCTTTAAAATAAAGTATAAACACACGTCTAAATCAACTTCCAGACGGGTCGTTATGACTTGTTTTATTAAAGAATTATACACATGGCTATATATTATAGCCACCCATGGTGGATATGGAACACTTCATGTCATGGCCGGTTTCCTACCCCTTCCATTGCTACAGATGATCAGAGCTTCTGCCACACAATGGTTGGTTGACTCTGCCTTCTGAATTCTGTTTTGTATCTATACGATATGAAACTGGGAAGAATAAACCTTTAAAAGTAGAGAACCACCCATCAAGAATATTTTTTTTCCCCAGCGTAATAATAAATCCAATTCACTTGGCTGGACTTAGTCACCCTTCTATTGAGTTTAAAAGGCATGGATGTATATCTAATATTTTGGCATCATTCCCCTTAAGATCCCGCATTATTGTAAACGGGTTTGTGAAATTAGAGGGTTGCCTGCACAATCCTATCATCCATCACTGCTTTCGAAACTCTATTGTGTCGCAGGCATGGGCGGCAAATAGGATTTTCATGGCAGTGAGAAACGATATTTATTCCATTCTTTAATCCTGTCCTTGACTTGTTCTTGCATCCTCTCTGTTTGCCCGCTTTTAGTATTGTAAATGCAAGGCATGTTAATTGGTGAGCGATTGCCTTGTTAAGTATACGGCGCAGCCCATCAGCCCCGCACCTTTGCCCTCATCTGCCCCATGTTGCGCTGTTATATTCCGTGAAGGATGATAAATCTTAATGCTGCATTTCACGGGGAAACGTCTCACCCCGTATATAAATGTCTGGCTCGGATTATTGAGACAGGGACCTGCCCGGTTCCTTGTGACATCCAATCTGATCCAGATATCAGACCAAATTACTCTTTGTTCTGCTCCACTGACTTTTAGCATCCTCAAGTAAATAAAGGATTTTTTTTTTTTTTTCCCTTTATCCCTTGAAAATCAAGTCTGAATACCCAAGCTGCTCTGGGGAGGCCAGAACTTAATTAAAATCCTAAAGGGAAAATGATTTCTCGTTCTGCATCAGGCATTGTTACTTTGGAAATGTCCAGCTGGTTAAAATGTGAAATATATGCTATGTTTTTAATTTAAACGGCGTGTGTGTTGCCCTGCCTCCTATTGTAACCCACACACACACACATAGCTCACCGCAAACTGAGTAATGTCACGAGCCATTTACACGAGGAACCTCACATGTGCAGCTGTTCCGAACAGTTGGCCTCAATTGCACTGCTTCACCCGGTTGTTTCCGGACCCGACCGTCATATACGTTTTATAGGCTTGTTCAGCACCGAAAGTCACATTATTGCTTTACATGTCTTCTCTCGTTGCGTCCAACTATGTACGCCAGCACTGCGTGAATTTACACATGTATGTTCATTATTATATTCATAGTATGAAAACGACGCAGTGTCTGCTGCTAGCGGAAATACGATTTGATGTTTTCCTATACAGATGCAAAGAAAATGGATATGGCTGTATTGGTCCACACGGAGATGGAGTGTTTAGTGGAAAGTGATACCTCTTATTGGGCAGGAAAAGCTTTGTACATTTTTGGGATGTCAGAGGCTCTTCTTCCAGTGGAATCTTGAAGAACAGGCCTCTGAGGTTCTAAAAGCTTAATCGACTGAAATGTTCTTCTGTTTCAGCCCGATAGAATGTATTACCGTTTGGTAGAAAGTGTGACGTGTTGCTCAAGCAATGCTGATATTCTAGAATCCTGATAGAATGTGATGGCACTAGATATAAAAACAAGTCTTATTAATTGTAACTAATGCATTATTTCAGATTTAGCTTTTGCTAAGGACACCAGTGTCATTTTGTGAACCTAGCTCGATGTTTTGGGACGGTTCTGTTCTGGTTTCGGACTCTTGTTAAAGCAGATCTTTGGTTCCTGGCTATATTTTAAGATACAAACATACAGATGGTAAAACCAGAGTGTCTACTCTTGCATATGTCTACTCTTGCTCCTCTGGCCTAACCTGGATTACAAATTCTAACTTTAAAGAACAATGTTTTCTGTCCTTTGAGAAATGCATGTGCCCCCCCCCCCCCATAAAAAAGTACCGACCATGTCAAAGAGTTCTTATTCTTAGCTCGCTTTAGACAACAGAAGGTCTATATCGTTTCCTATCGACACCTCCTCGGGTCAGGCTTTTCTTAGTGCTGTCCTCTAGGGTAGATAACACAGGAAATGGGCAGGCTGGTCCATCATTTTATTAACATTACCATTGCGTGACCAGGAGAACGGTCATTTCTGTAGCACTTAATCCAGTGTGCCAAAGACATAAAAGGTAGCAAGACCGTTGGACTATATATATATATATATATATATATATATATATATATATATATATATATATATAATCAGCAGCAGCACCCTCGTCAAAGCTTTATGGGATATTTAATTACAAAAAAGCCCTTACATAGCATCAGTGTCCTTGATAAAATGAATTATTAGTTACATTTTGCTCCCAATTTATGATGTAATAGGCCTAGGGGTATTTGGCTCGTACTTCATACCATCACTATTCCTTCATTACTGAATTTCTGTGTTGGCACTGAGCTGCATATACACTGCGTGGATGGCCGTCGTCTTTTGCAACAGTATAGCAGAGCTGTTTATTTCACGGCTTTCTACTTTCTACGGGCAAGAAATTAAGCAACCTCTTGCCTTCCTTTCTCTTCTGCTTCTGTATGATACGTCACCTTGTCTCTTCTGGCAATCGGTAAGTTAAGTGCAAAAAAAAAAGAAACATTGAGAATGCCAGTAGTCAGTAATATATTCCTAGTCTTTACATCACTTCCCATGTTCTGAGCCGGTACAGCTGCCAAATATCCTCCGTGTATTTATTTTCGGCCTCGTATGCAGGCATCCTAGCCACACAAAGTGCTAATTTCTGGCTCTAATAAGATAATAGTTGCCGGTTAACCCCTTTTATAAAGATTGGCAGCACCACTTCAGAGATCTCATTATGTGAAGCATGAGCCTGGTAAGACGGACTTTCCGATATAAATGAACATTGCTTTGCGTTCCCATGGAGCCTCTGTATGAATGTCGATACACTTGGCATTAAGCTAAATTGCACTGAAAGAACCACAAATCTTTGTTAACTGCAGAGCAGGAAATCGCTAGACTTCTTCCCTATCTCAATCTTTCCTAATCACTGTCCTAGTGTGTTATTTCCAGTAAAAATGACTTTTTTTAATATTTCAGTTCATATTAATCTTGCATGTGAATTATGATGCCATTAAAGCTGTTGGTAACCAGATGTAATTGTATGTATGTTAGTTCTCTGCTGTGCTCCATATACTCTACTGCTATATTGACTGTATAAATTGCACTCCTGTCTTCCGCTGTTAAATTATTTAATCTGTGTGTACATGCCCTATAGAATTATTATCTATGGCCTTGTCCAACTTCTAGCCTGCCTGCCAGACATTTGCTCAGATTCTCACTTACTAAGCAACCCCCATTGGCATTTATTAATACCGATCACATAGCCCTGTATTGATAATGGTAATTTAGATGAAGTGTACCCTCTACATATATTTTAATTTAAACATAGTACACATTTCTTAGCTTTTTTGTTTTCTTCCTCCTCTTCTTTCTTCTCATTGAGTACCCTCAGGATGGATATATTTCTACTATGACTTCAGCCGACCTTTGTATTTTTCTCTATTAGTCCTTTAGTTATTGCTATACCCCCCAGGAAGCGAGGCCTTAAAGTGACTGTGCCGTGGGGTGTATACTCCACGAAAATGTCATTCTCTCCTTGAGTGAGTGCCCAGCTCTTGGGAAATGTGGCCTTATCGCCTCCAATGAATATGATCAAAGTGGGAATACGACCCTTTGTAATAGGTTATACTACGTATTATTCCACAGACGCCCAATCTCATCGGTTAACCTGAGTCGTGATGAAAGAGAGAGGGCGAGGAGTGTATGTTTAATGGGCAACAGGAGTATTTGTCAACATTTTCGTTAACGATGACCTTTGTTCAGCCATAAATGCGAATAGCGATACATAAGAAAGAGTAGCATAGAACAAATGTTACGTCCCTTTCTTTATTCCCCATAAGTATCTAAATTTACAAACCAATTATGGTTAGTAGGAAAACATAAGAAATACCTTTCCTCAGTACACTTGGTAAATGCCCCTTAAGTCTTTGCTACTAATTTGCCTCTCTACCGATCCTGGGTATCCTCAGCCTAAATATCTCTTAAAACGTGCCCAAAGTAGCATTGAACCAGCAAGGCTAATAAAAGTCACAAGGAAGTAGTCAAGCCTACATGTAAATGGAAGTATCCACGAATGGGAGTGAAACTAAAGGGAGAGGATGGGTTGAAAATGAGGATATGAAAACGGGACTTGGGAAGGTAAATCAGTTGGGCTCTTCACCTGCGTCAATTTTGTCTCTAGGTGACTAGCTCCGTAGAATGGTTTATATTGTATCCCGAAGCTTATTGAAGATGCTCTATACTTTGTGAAATATTTTCATTTAGATAATATCTGAGCACATTCATTTCCCATACATTTATGTAAGGTGCATGGTAAGGATGGCAATGCTAATATTTTATTATACTCCCTAGATCATCTTAATTTCAGGATCAGGACATTGGTGAACCATTGTCCCTTAGTGGTTTAAACCCCACCCCGAATTGTAGCCATCTCCCTCTTCATGTGACCTGGTCCATGAACTTGGTGTTGATAGGGCTGTTACAGGCTCTCTGGGGAAATCTTGGTTTGATCAGTTCCACTAATCCCTGCTGGTCTCTGCACAAATGGTCATGAACCCCGTTATAACATATTACAGGTTCGATTAATCACTCTGTTTTTTTTAAATGGATGCTATGTGGAGTTCCAGTGAGGCACTGGTCTGCGATTTTTGTACCTGCGCACATGCTGCATATGTGTTGGAATGAAGCCTAAACACGCTTGCACATCTGCTTTCGAAGGAAGTTCCTACTTTTCATGTGTAATAACTTTTGAGCCATAAAGTCTAAGACGGTAATCTCTCGGCTCTTCGGTGAGTGATGAGTGATTGAATGTCAGCAGGCGCAGCTGTGAAATATAGGAAGTGGCTGATATTTCATAAAGCTTGACATTGTAAGCCTTTTGGGGGTCAGCAGCTTTGCAGCAGTAACTCGATACGGCCGGATACTAGGCTTTTTTGCCTCTGCTGCTGTTCAGGAGATGTCCGAACTGGACCAGCCTTTTTGTTTAGCTTCCAGTATCCATCTGAAAATCCATCAGACAGCCAGTTGCAAGCTATTATAATACTTAAATAATAAAAATGTGCTAAGTCTCCACATGTATGGCTGTAGTGCACCTCCATAAAAATTGAAAAGACACTGTAAAGCTATTTTCTTGCTTTAGGTTATATGTGTTTTTATTCTTATCACTGCATTTTGCTCTTCGTATATGGTTGAGTTGTGCTCGTATAAATAAAGCCCTTGGGCAACGCTTTATTAAAGGCTTAATACCAACATCCTAATACACATTGTTTAACTCGGGACTGTGGCAAGTTGGATACAATGTTCCCGCCATGCAGGGCTGTGTGCATGCAAAGCTGATGAGATGGCAGGACTTAAGGCAATCTTCAAGATTGTCTTCCAGAAGATTTGGGTAGAAATATGTGATTTCTGTGGTTTGGGAGACAAACTTTACTTTTTACTAATTTAAAAACAAGACGCCAGCTGTAACTATAGGAGTCGCGGCTACCTGGCTTATAGGATTTTGTCCGGCGCTTTGTCAGTTGACGTCTGTAACAGTCCCATGCTGTTTACCCTACTGTCTTGGGCAGGTCATGCGATACTATTTAAGTATATTAGGTCTGTCTTGTAAATATTGCAGGAAATAGTTGTTTTTTCACACATTAAATTGCCATGTGCTAGTATGTTGCCTGTTCCGTGTTAGGGGATTTATTTTCTCACACCTACGGGTAAACTGAAACGCGTCGGTATAATCACGTGACGAGGTATTTGTCACACTGGCTCATTTTTCGTAAAAAGGATGTGAGCGCTCAGTGTTTTTGAAATCCAGGCATCTTTTTTTGTAACAGATTCTTCTTTCACAAATTACAACCGCTTTTAACCTATTTCTGCTTTTTCAGATACCGCTGCCTTTTTAAGCATCACGTGTGCTTGTTTTGTCCCCCCCCCCCATATCTTTCTGGAACGTTTCTCTCCGGCTGACTAATCTGTTCCTGCACTTGAAAGCTTTAAGTGCTATCCTACCCAGGCCTGGAATTCACTAATTTCGCTTGGTGCTCCCATATGCACACGCGGCGCCTGTTCCATGGCTCCTTTTACACAGAACACAGATTGTAAAAACTATCCTGCGGACGGATGTGTATATGAGCTCTTCAGCCTAAAGACCAAGAATAAATAAACCCTGTAATGTAAGCGTTATTCTGTACCTAACAGACATAACTAGATGGTTTGGTGGATTGGTCATATCGGATACGTTTCCCAGATACGTCAATTTGATTCTGATTAAATGTGTGCTTCACAACTGGTGTAGGACTCTGGGAACAAGCCAGTCTTGATTGTGTTCCATAACCATCCGCTACAGCTTGTACATTTTCACGTAATCCTTCCCTCTCCTACCCTGTGAAAACAGCTGGAAACATACCAGGCTTGAACTTCCACACCTGGCAATAAGAGCAAATAGAATTTGCTTTTAGCACTTAATAAATGTAAGGTTTGCATAGTCATTATCTAACCCCTAACCTTTGGAAAATGCACCTTACCAGCTGCCGAGCGCTTCCTGCCCTGGCAGCCGCTTTCTGATCCAGGAGAGTTTCTGGACCCTGCTAACACCTGCGAGAGAAAGCATGTGGCAGGAAGTGGTCGGCGGCCGCCAAGAGAAGGTTTCACTTTTACTCGAAAGTTTCAAAACCGTATGCAAACCCTAGTTATATGAAAAAGAAAGTCAATCCTTAAGTGTTACCGACTATATCTCCTGGCTTTTTAAATACCGTATTTGCTCAATTATAAGATGACCCTGATTATAAGACGACCCCCCAAAATCTGAATATTAGTTTTATGAAAAAAGAGAGCCTGAATATAAGACGACCCTATAGGAAAAAAGTTTTACCAGTAAATGTTAATTCATGTAAACTATGTGAACAATTGTTCTTTAATAAAAGCTATGATTGAGAAAAGGAGGAGGATCCAGGTCCCCTGCATCGCTGCGGGGGATCTGGATCTTAGTCTCATAGTCAGACCTAGTTGAGATCTGATTATAAGACAACCCTGATTATAAGACGAGGGGTCTTTTTCAGAGCATTTACTCTGGGGAAAAAAACTTGTCTTAAAATTGAGCAAATACGGTGCTTGTGCAGAACTGGTAAAAGTTACTGACTGTACCCTCTGTCGCTCTGTATCTTTACCATTGTGTGTATATGCATGTATAATATGTGTGTGTATATGTTATATACGGTATATGTGATAGATATATCTAATATATTTTTTCTTTGTGAGGTTTGCTTGTTGCAGTCCGGTGCCATCAGCCCCTCTAGCCTTTAGAGTTGTTGCTTGAAAGGGGTTATGGCCTCTGACTATAAAAGCTTTTTTCCAGTCAAAATAAAGAAATGCCATAGAACAAAAAAAACCGTTCAGGAATGATCACTTTTTAAAGTGTTTTTTTTTTTTCCTGCTTTAAATCGTTTGGAGTGGAAGCCGCTGGATATCATTCTGTGAATGGTTGTTCGCGCATGTTTATCTGTAGGTACAGAGGTTCTATACAAAGCTTTGATCAGCTAAAAGGCTTGTATCTTCCATACCCAGACACTGTGCAGGTAAATAAAAGAATACACGGTAGGGAGGATGGGTGGATTGGACTGGAAGCCTGTTTGTACTTGGAGAGAAAAATATGAATTTCATTAATTATTTTGTGCTAACAGCTTGTATGGGAAAATATATACGGTAGTATGAATTTAGGCCTATATTGGCCTATGCGTTTTGGGGTAAATGGGCAAGTTATGTTGGTCCACAGTCTGACTCCTTATAACAGGGAAAAATCTTCAGTGAATATGGGGTTAACTTGGACTATTAAATGGTTAAGATATATATATATATATACATACATACACACACACACCCCATCTTATGGCTGCCCTGAAGCAGAGTATGTACAATGCTTTGTTCGGCAGTCTGGACCTTGAAGGGTTAAGCATTTCACACCTCTTTGCACTTGCTTTTCTAGCTATAAAGAGAAGTCCATATGCCAGACAGTGTCACTCTCTTTGTGTTCTGAGAAATACCGTATAAAAGAGACTGTTCCTGGCGGCTGTAAATCTACCGAGCTGCCTGCTGCTTCCCACTTGCTTTTTAAATTGTTATTTATACCTCTGTCACCTCTGAAGTTCCTGAACTTGTCAGAAGCCGGGACATTAAAAACTGTACGCAAGATTTCACGGCCTGTTTTATAGACGTAGACGGTAGGGGTGAGTAGGGCCCCGGCTTGAATATTCCTCTGTATAATTCTGCAGTGCTGGATTAAGATGCCAGTGTGCCAGAGCGGGCATCAAAGTATCTAGCACCATTGACTGCTGCTCCCTGCTTACACGCAGGTGCTTGATGACACAGAGAGCCTGGCTGGGTCTTCCCTAGCAGCCCAGCACCCGGTGCAATGGCCTAGTCGCCATTATCATAAAGCCAGGTCTGTGCAGGACCCTAGGGCAACATACTAAGGTCCCCATGCGCTGTTCTATTACGCTGGTTTCACATAGGGGTACAGGCATGTAGATATAGCATTTATGGTGGCCCCTTGTTTAGAGAGTCTACTAGGCAGTAGCCTAGTCGGCCTTTTTAATTATCAGAGGTTGTTACTGTGCCATAGAAAATAATCTTCCGTAATACATTTTTTGGAAAGGAGTCGTTTATTGGGCAGTTGAGTAGAATTAGACTTCAAGACAACGTTACAGAATGAAGGCTGAAGTAAATCAATTTTCAAAGCAACGTAGCAGGGTATTGAGGGCAAACTCCAGGCCTCCTGACATTGAAGGACAACTGCCATATTGAAATCACACAGTACTGCATTCTTCCCTTGACTTCCCGGAAAAGTCGCCAACATTGACACTGCAATATCGTGACATCATGAATAAATGTATCTCCTGTCACAGAGAGGGTACAACTAGTTTTCATACAAGTGCACGCAATGTCTTCAACTTAATTGTATCCCAGTGTCAGTTGGAGGAACGCTGGCTGTGTCTGTAATTTTCCTCCCGCTCCTGACTGGCTGCCGTCAGATCTATCCATCTGCTTTTGGATCATTACGGTGCGTTCGCTGCGCAAAACAATGCCTTCTCCTGTGAACTTGTCATTTTAAGGTGCCAGCGTTGAGTAAGGAACCTCAACTCCCCACACTTTTGCTGTTTATTAGACAGACACCTAAGATGGCCGACTTTGCAACCTCTCTGTTTTGTTTGTAGTAAAGGAATTATTAGTGTTATGTTTGGAGGTGGGAATCAAACAAAGTAGCCTTTATTTATTTATTTATTTTTTTGATGATTGCTTGCTTTATTGTAAGGGCAGAGCGGTTCAGAATAAGGGTACGGCTACTTTGCCCGGTGCCATTTGGTCTCTTTGGATTGACAGCCTAGTTTTTATAATGTCTTCTAAGAAACGTTCCGTGCTGCAAAAAATTTATCAAGCAGCATATTTTTCTGTTGTATTTGCGTTCTGGGTGTCCTTATAAATGTCCAGTAGGTTTCCATAGCAACCCACCGAGAAATATTTAACCAGCTCATTTGCTTTTAAATACAATATTGGTTGACAAGTGTGACTGACTTCACTAGTCTGCTCAGAGCTTAAATTTGTAAGCGCTTCTTTCTTCATGTCTTTAAAATAGTTTGTGCCCCGAATCATAGTCCAATCAATACTTGTCTAAGGCAAGCAATTTATATAAACCATGCTCGTCGTTTTAAAACATCTTATTTCATACAGTTATATATTGCAAACAACACAAAATGTACAAAGCCGACCTGAAACCATGACCCTGGACACTTAGAATCCGCCTTTATGGTTTTCATGATCATTATTTAGTATGCTAGCCCAATGCAGAATCCAATTAATTTATCCCAACCTACTTCTGCTAGCAATAATGCTATTAATGTTTTTCATCACCACTTTGGTTAAGTACTCCTATAGGCATCATATACTTTACTCCTGCTTATATTAGTGAGTGTGCGCTCAGTGAAGACCTCCTGAGGTTGTGCTTATGTTATGATTAATCATAAATATTTATAAGATGAGCTGCATCACTGTAGTTGATCCAAACATGCTAAAAATGAATAACATTTACCCAAAACCTGTATCCAGTATCTCCAAAACTAGTCTATGGATTGAGCTAGATTTCTCCAGGATCGGTATTAACTTCTCCAAAGAATTCTACCTGCCTCAGAAGTCAGAACACGCCATTGTTCTGCACAGACCTTTATGGTATGAATCGGCTATCTTAGATGAGATGTCTGATCTTTGCCAATCGGCCAATCAAGAGTTGTGATGCACTAGTGAGGCAGTGAGCCCCCTACTAAATCTGCCAGGGGCTACCGCCAAGATTGCCATATTTATTCCTCTTCGTTTCTTGGTTATAAATGACCAATGGTTGGTGTTTCATGAATATACAGTTGTACTGAGAAACGTCATGCAATTTCCAGTTTTTTTTTAAAATACAAATATTCTCTTGTTTTTTTTTTTTTAGATATTTGGTGATTATTACCACTTCAGTCATCGGGCAGTGGTGAAGAGATCGTTATCTCCTCATAGACCCAGACATGTCTTGTTAAGCAGAGAACCTCAGGTAAGGTTGACAAGAATTGGTGGAGTTTAAAGATATAATAATAATGTGCAGAAAAAAATACCAAATAGACCAAACTATAGTATTAATAGGCAATTTTGGCCACCCCTTTAACAAATACTTACAGTCGGTTTTAGTGATATCTCTCTCTCTCTCATTCTCTCTCTCTCTCTCATTCTCTCTCTCAGTAGTGTCTATACAGCGGTTTATATAGTGATGCTACAGATGTTTCTGCAGTACCCTGAGTAATTTGTTATGCCTGTATGCACACCATACACCAGGCAGTCACATGAATATACATAAAGTGGTAGTGTCTGTACTTGGCCTTTAGCTTTTGTAATGAACATATGAGACTGCCATAAGTCTTAATAGAAGATAAATCAAATTATCTGGATTTAATTATGGGCGCCCCACTGTTACCCATAAAATAAACTGCCGTACTGCCTTATGCTTTCATCTAAGTCGCACACAATTTACGGATCTGCGTATTACAAAGCCCAGTTGTGAAACACAACTTTATGGCACCTAAGAACCACTTGGTCTATCTAGTCTGATCATTTTTCTTGTACTGAAAAAAACCCTGATATTTTATTTAGTGTTTTGGCTTGTTTTATATTCAGTCTAGCTTCCCCCCCCCCCATGCCGTGCATATTGAAGTTCCTTAACAGTATTAAAGTGAACTTGTGCCCTTTGCTTTCAGTTTTATTACTATTTTCTGGTTTATATAGCACCATCATATTCCACAGCGCTGTATAGCTGGTTCTTCAAAGCCTAAATGTGATATTTAAATTTCTAGATTAACTCAAGCTTTTTCAATCTGCTCTAAATGTAAATGATTTACATAGCAAAGTTTCCCTCCAACCATTTCTTTAGATGTCAAAGTAAGCATTTTATAATGAACCAGACCATATAAAGTAATGAGCTTTGTTTAATTTTTGTATCGTCCTGTCTTCAAAGAATAGATCTACTGTTTTTAATGTCTATTTAACCCTTGGCTATGCTTTGTTTAAAGGGCAATCCAATATATTGGACTATATTTGATTGCCCTCAGAGTAAATACACTATTGATTATGCGGTTTGCATGTATTACGCAAACCATAAGTATTGTGTATAGAAATACTTAAGATACATATGCTAAAGTATCCCGTTGTGATACGCCATATTACAATATTGCTATATGTTTGTTCTTTATTATAGCACCATCTTCCACATTACTGTACGATGGGTAAACTGTAAAAGTATCCTGCACCCAAGGACATATGAACATGTTCAGTTGTATCTTTTTGGTTGAAGACTGGTTCACGCATAAAAAGTAGCTTTGTCATATGCATGGTCAAACAATGAAAAGTTCCCAGGAAAATTGCTTTTGTCATTAATGCTTTGGCATTTAACAGAAGATACTTTTCATGGGATATTCTAGATGTTAAGATCATTTAAACAGGGCTTTACTTAACCATAAGTCCAAATTGTTATGTGATGCACTACTTATTTGCTGTTTACATATTGTACGGCACTGTGGAATATCATGCTATATAAATCAATAAATTAAAGTAATTATTTTATAGTGATTTATAGTATCTGCTTTATAGAGCCTTGAAGCAAATCTGGTTATTTCTCCCCCTTTTAAAAGGTTCTACTTCTAGAATTGTCATCCGCATGTGAAAGTGGCCTCTAGACTGGAGAAAGAAACTGTTCGCTGGATGAAGGAGTGGCTAGGAGTCAGGGCTTTAACCATGACTTTTTAATATTATTGATAGCTTTTTATGCAGCAGTTATGAATTTAGAAGATTTTTTTTATTAAATTGATTTTATTTAGAAACACCATTATTGTAACTTTTAGAGCTATATAATAGTGTTCTCCTAAATTCGCTATACACCATGAAGGGCCAACCCCAAAGAGATTGGCCTGCAAGACGGCCAGTAGTACTGTTAAAATGCATTCAAAGTTTTGACTATGCACCATGCCAGGGCAACGGAACCCTTCTTGTAGAAAAATCTCAGCAGAATGACGTGTAATTGAAAAATGACGACTTACCGGCAAACCTTTGGATTTACAAATAAACCCTTTTATTGGGTGAGAATTAGATCCGGTCGTTGAAAAATCCAGGCAATCTATCATGTAATGACCAGTCAAAAGATTAGTCTTTTAAGCAGAATATAATTCTGGAAACTGAACCTTCCTTACGCGGTATCTCTATGCTGCTCCCATTAAATCTGAAAAGCGAGCTGATAAAAGTGCTGGTGGATGCATCTCTTCCGCAGGGATCAGAAACCTGTTCTAAGATTGGAAGATTTAATGGGTTTCAGCCTGTTCTTCAAAACAATTAACACATCTCTTTTTAGGTCTGCACGGAAAATGAATACTTTGTTCTAATTTTAAGTTGTTTGCCTCCAAGCAATCCAAAATTATTAGTGGCGAGGTAATGAGAGGCTAGAATTATTAGTCCTACAAAGACCTCCATAACTTGCGATATTCAGCAGTCTGGGGTTGGTGAGGCAGGCTTCCTGGATGATGGTAATTCAGAACCCATTTAGTAAAGTGGAGCAGGTTAATTAAAAGGCCAGTAACATTTTGGTTTCTTTTCACGAAGCGTCTTTGTTTTGGGTACAAAATAGAATGACTAAGACTTGCTAATTGTGCAGAGCGGAATCTTATGACAAGATCGTATATCCCATTTACTAGACCAGCCCTTCCTAAGTGAGGTCTTCTTGAATGTGAATAAGTGCCCTTACTGAAAATGATTCCTTGACCTGCAACATTGGCGCTGTCTCTCTCTTCTCTTTCCTCTCTCTCTCCATGAAACTTGCAAACGCAGCCCTCTTACTTTTTTGTTTCAGGTGAAATTACATTACATTTATATAGAGATTCTATAGTGCTGGTACAGAAGGATTAGAGAGCCATGTTCTTGCAAGTTTACAATCTATAGGACACATCCTTTATTTTTAAGAAGCACCATGGGGTGTAACGGCTTTATTAAAGAAATATTAAATATTATGCTCTCGTTTGCTTATTAATCCTGAGCCCTGCTGGCAGTATGCATGTGGGTGCCGTAGTACATGTCCTTTTCCATTTCCCTTGGGAGGTGCTGCAGACCCCATAAGCAAATGTTTTGTAGTGGGGTGAGTTACCATATGGAACCTGAGATCCGTGTCAGACTTAGCATATCAATTAAGTTTCTGAGCTATAATCCCCTGCTTTCTACAACAGAAGAATCTGCCTGTTCCCTGCTATTCACCAAACACATTTGCCTACCATGTTATATTTTTACCACCAGTCAGCTCCGGTGCTGGATCAGCGAGGATTGGGAATTTAATGAGAACTTAAACAGAAAGCACTCTGTTTAACCCCCAGGTGACCTAATATTTTTCCGCACTGCTTGCCACAGTCCTGAAGATTTCAGTGGCAATAGGAACATTAGATCACTAGTACAAACAATATTATATGTACACGTGTGTCATGAAACACAAGGCTGCTCAAGTGAATAATTGACAGACCAGATAAAGTACTCACTTTTTTGCTATTGAGGTCACAGCTCAACAAACCAAAGAAAATAATGGGTCGGCTGACCTTGGTTAGGATTTTCTGCCCCCAAAATGTACCTCTGCGTGGCTGATTCTCTTCTATTAGTGGCAGGTCAATGTAGCACCTTTTATATTTAAGTTAAGATCTAGATAACAAGTAAGTGATAACAGCCGACCAGGCGCAGAACACACTTTAGCCAGATAATTTCCCTACAAGTAATTCTGATGACGTTCCAGGGTTGTTTTTGTTATGGTTTTCAACCCTTTTTTAATGTATTTGATATATGGTATATGATGTAGTTGCTATCGTGTAGCACAGTTTGTTTTGCTGTCTCCCAAACAGTTCCATCACCTACACCAGTGACCTGTTCGCGTACTGTCTTTCCGGGTCCTTGTGAGCATGCGATGTCTTTCCATCTGATTTTCTTTCGACCTTAGATGTTATTCAGGCACCATTTCCAATTTCCCCTAAATCTCTTTAATAATCCAGTAAAAGAAGTCCTTGAACTCCGATCTTATCACAAGGATTGCTGGGTCTCTATTGGAGCACCCTCTGCTAAGTGAGTGTTCTGATTTTCAGTGGAAACAAGATTCTGTTTGTATCGGATGTGTAATAAACCATCAGTGAATCATCTGAAAGTTTTTCTCAGATCTCCCTCAGTGAAGCTTTATCAATATTCTTATATTCTCAGCTGAGATGTTTTTTGTAGTCTCCATTTGAGGTGGCCCTTTTATTTGGGATAATGTGCTTGCTACGCTGCCACAAAGCTCTCCTTTATTGTTCTTCATAAACGTGGCCCTTTTGGATACACAATTGAGCTCAAAATAGAAAATGCCATGGGCATAAGCAACCACCAAGCTTCACGTGCTGCGTTTTACAGAGTAGAGGAAGCTGGTAACCAAATTCCTGTAGAAGAACGTCTTATGGTGAGGTTTCAGGCGAGCAATTGTGGGTTTTCGCTTATGACTTTGTAGAACTTTGTGTTAAATGGATCTCATAACGTTAAGCTGTATTGTCCCTTCACTCTGTTTCTTTGTATAAAGAGGCTGCCCAAATTGACATTTGGATGCGTATCCTTAACTTCCTATCACCACCTAAAACTTTACCTAAAGTAAATAGGGCAACGATCATTTTTCCATTGTTCTCTGTACTTTTGCTTGTTTTACTGACTGATGCCTCCGGGGCAGTCTTGTAATCTCTGAGTGGGACATGTTCCCTGCCCTTCCCCCACCCATACTCAAGTTTTTGGAAAATTACAGTTAATGAGTTATAAAGCTGAGATTTTGCAGCCTGAAGTGTGTAGCTGATCTATTTGAAAAGAGGGTAGACCTTTTTTCTCTTAGAAATAAGCATCTACATTAACTTGACATATTAAGCTTATGTATTACCCTTTGCTCTAACCCATTGTAGTTCCAATCATAAATGTGACACTCAAGAGTCCCGTTACCTTCCCATGTATCAGTGTCTCTTACAAGAGTAATGCGGCTGCATAAAAGCCTGTGTTCGTAAAAGGATTGCACCTGAAAAACAGATTCTAAACTGTGATGGATGATTGTGTATAGCAAGAGTAGTCTTATAAATCTAATGTCCGTTACTACATAGAAGTGGTTATTGATATGTTCCTGCAGTGCTTTGTGTCTAGGCTAGCATATTAAAAGGGGAGACGTGCTGCACAGGTCTCTCTGGCATACGTCCATGCTCCTCTCCACTGAGCAGAAATCCAGGTTATGATGTCATACCCGATGTCCCACATAGTGCACATGCATAAGGCCTTGAGTCATATAGGTCTGATATGAAGGAGCATAGATCACAACTTCCTTAACGTAAACAGCAACAAGGGTGTCTCCCGTTGTGTTTTTCTCTTTCCCAGCAAACTTAATCTGTGCTTTTGTCAGCTTCCCCTGTGTTTGCCAGTCCCATACCATCAGTGCAAATCATTTAGGACTGTGCGACCCTAAAAAAAAATTGGACCACTGTCCCTGAGGTCGTAAGCAAAACTCTTCTAGTTCCCGAGTCAAAGGTCTAAGACAGGGGTAGGCAAACGTCTGTTCTCCAGATGTGGACTACATTTCCCTTGATGCTTTGCCAGCATTATGACTGTAAGAGCATTATGGGAGATGTAGTCCACAACATCAGGAGAGCCACAGTTTGCCTACCCCAGGTCTAGAAGGAGAAAACTGGATGGTGCAGGATATCAACAGCTGAACTGCCACTTCAAATGTTACTCGGAATATTGATTTCTCCCATTTAATGTTGGTGTCTTTTGTGCACGTGTTTTAAAGAAATTCATTTATTAAAATCCATTTTAAAAGCAAGTTTATATAATGCAGTATAAATCAGTGTGTGGTGAGTTAAGCTTAAGATACAAGTGAAAGACTACTGGCTGGAAATGTTCTCACAGAAATTCTCCAGAAATAGCCTGTTAGATGTGGGGAACCTTACTTCTGCTATTAACCCTGTTACAATGAGAGAAGAATGATACGTATTGTGTGGCAGCTAAAACAAAGTGGGTATCCTGCTTTATGTGGGGCTTTTAAGATGTCTTCCTTGTTCTGTATAAGGCTTTAGAATTCAGGAAACTTGATCTTGCTGATACTGCTGGAGACATGTCTGTCTCTTTGTCAGAGATGTCTTTTGTAAGCCATAAGCGATAAAGAAACTTGGTGTGTCATCTGTTATTTGGACTCTATTAAGCAGATGAATCTCTCTCAGAACAAATGTACTTTGTCTGATACCCTCATGCGCTCTTGAGTCATTGCTCTTCTGATGAGGACTTAATGCCCTTTCAAATGTCTCTTTAATTTTGCACGTTTATCACAGTAATGTTTGCTGAGCTAAGCAATGAGAAGTTCTTCTGATGATCACAAGTCTCTGTCTGGAAAGTATGTCTGGGTGGACAGCTTATATCCGTAGAAGCCTGTCATTTCTTTTTACCAGCAAAGTTCTTTAACTCTCGAAATTTGTAAATGGATGTTGTCTTGTAGCCTGTAAATAGGTAACTGCGAATTTGGCCTGAAGTACTAGAGTTTTCCCTAAGAAGACCAATAGTCGTCAGTCATACCATGGGCAACCCTATCCATTTATTGTGCCGGTCCCTTCCTGTCTTAAAGCTGTCTCCTTCATAGGAGGTACCTTATTGTTTAAGTGCAAGAGGAGATATTTTCCCTAGAACAAAGAAAAACATAGGATCTGCAACTGTACTTGATAGTTCAATGCAATGTAAGAACTATCTGGGATGTACAGCGCCGACCAGCCCTTGTTAGTCCAGCGCCGACCAGCCCTTGTTAGTCCAGCGCCGACCAGCCCTTGTTAGTCCAGCACTTTGGATGTAAAGGGTAACTCGTATAACCATTGTGGTCCAGTATCAAATAACTTATGTAACCAATAGAATCATGACTGCACTCCCCCTAATAATCCAGATGGTCCACCTGGAGTCCTTGTATTTATTATCCAACATTTTTAAGTTCCTATTTTTCAGAATTGAGTTTGGTTTCATGAACCGCAGCATATCTCATTCATTTTGAGTCTATTATTTTTGTATTTCATTTAAATAGATAGTATGCACAGTTCACCTCACCTTTATTCTAGTCATACCTTCAGCAGCTCCTCCTAATGAAAACCGGGCCGCAGCACCTTTTTTGTAATCAAAAAGCACCGTTTGAGACATTGTCCAGGGAAATATCTCTTTCCACGCTCTACCTGCGTGAAATAATTTTTTATTGCTTTCAGAGTTCATTTCCCATCATTCTTTTTGGAGAATGAATTTTCTACCACTTGATGTTTCATCCGTCTCTGCTCCGTAGACTCCTTTTTAAAACATTGGCTTTTTGCGCTGGAGCGGTTAATAAACCTGCACGCTGCTTTTTACTATAGATTTCTTTCTTGAAATTGTGTCTTGCTTCACTGGGAATTCCCACTGGAGAGTGTTCTCCTGAGATCTTGAGTAATTGAAGGAGAATGCACATTGGAGTGTGAATCCCAATATGTGTATAAGGGCCTTCTTCTGCGCTTTCATACTTTGCTGACTCTGCCGTTCATGCTTTTATTATAGTTTGTCTTTTTTTCCAAGTTACTGTTCTTAATGGTTTTTGGGGAAATCAACATTATTTTTAAAAATGTTGTACAATCACACTAAAATCCTAAAGGGAAAAGCCCAGTAAGTAAACTTTGTGTACAGCGAAGGAAAAATTATTTGATTCCCTTCTGATTTTGTATGTTCACCTGCTGACGAAGACATGGTCAGCCTATAATTTTTATAGTTTATAGGTTTATTTGAACAGTGAGAGACAGCATAACAAAAAATCCAGAATAACGCATTTCACATAAATTATAAATTGATTTGCATTTCACTCAGTGAAGTATTTGATCCCCTTTCAATCAGCAAAATGTCTGGCTCACAGGTGTCTTTTATACAAGTAACAAGATGAGATTAGGAGCACTCTATTGTTACTTGTATAAAAGACACCTGTCCACAGAAGCAATCAATCCAATCAAATTCCTAACTCTCCGCCATGGCCAAGACCAAAGATCTGTCCAAGGATGTCAGGGACAAGATTGTAGACCTACACAAGGCTGGAATGGGCTACAAGACCATCGGCAAGCAGCTCGGTTAGAAGTTGACAACGCTTGGAAGAAACACAAAATAACTGTCAATCTCCCTCAGTCTGGGATTCCATGCAACATCTCACCTTGTGGAGTTTCAGTGATCAGGAACGATGAGGAATCAGCGAGAACTACACGGGAGGATCTTGTCGATGATCACAAATGGACAGCTGAGACCATAGTCACCGAGAAAACAATTAGTAACACACTACTTCTTGAAGGACTGAAATCCTGCAGCACCCGCAAGGTCCCCCTGCTCAAGAAAGCACATGTACAGCCCGTCTGAAGTTTGCCAATGAACATCTGATTCAGAGGAGTAGTGGGTGAAAGTGTTGTGGTCAGATGAGACCAAAATCAAGCTATGGCATCAACTCAATGGCGTGTTTTGGAGGATGAGGAGGCGTGCTGCCTATGACCCCAAGAACACCATTCCCACCATCAAACATGGAGGTGGATACATTATGCTTTAGGGGTGTTTTTCTAATAAGGGGACAGGACAACTTCACCGCATCAAACAGACGATTGATGGGGCCATGTACCATCAAATCTTGTGTGCGAACCTCAGCCAGGGCATTGAAAATGTGTCATGGATGGGTATTCCAGCATGACAATGACCCAAAGCAAACAGCCAAGGGAACAAAGGAGTGGCTCAAGAAGAAGCACATTAAGGTCCCGGAGTTTAATCTCATAGAAAATCTGTGGAGGGACTTGGAGAGTGTACAAACCTGGCAGCCAACTACAAGAAACGTCTGACCTCTGTGATTGCCAACAAGGGTTTTGCCACCAGGTACTAAGTCATGTTTTCCAAATGGGTCAAATACTTATTTCACTGAGTAAAATGCAAATCAATTTATAACTTATTTGTAAAATGCAATATTCTGGATTTTTTTGTTCTGTCTCTCACTGTTCAAGTAAACAAATTATAGACTGATCATGTCTTTGTCAGTGGGCAAACGTACAAAATCAGCAGCAACTGTATGTTGGTTTGTTATTAAGTATATATCTTCTCATTTTGTTTTACGTTTCTGCATAAAAATCCCCAGTATTGGTTCAAAAACAGTTAAGGCAGGTGAAGGCCACCTTTTAAAAATGCTCAAAAATGAGTAGTTTTACTTTGTTTCCATGGTAATGAAAATGCCTTTTATGAGGAATATATAGGGATATATATGTCATCTCTACAAAACACAAAGTGTAAATGTTTGTTTCAACATAATGTATTTTTGTTACGCACTCAATGTTCCTTTTTGTCTTCATTTTCAGAATTCGTCACAAATAGTCTGGTTTGATTAAAATACTTTAGTTTTCGTTGAGCAGCTTTACTGACGCTGTACTTTTGCTCATAGCCGTGTGTTAGGTTTTTTTTTCTTTGCCAGTATTTGAAGGGCACTAGAGCCTTGCTTTTAGACCCAGATGAGCAGATCACAATTTTACGCGTGCCTATTATTCATTTTCACTGCGGTTTCTTTCATTTAAATGACTCTGTAAATTTTGGGCAGTCTGTCTATAGCCTTTTCCAAAAAAATGTGCACTTAATCTCTTTGCAAGTGCATTATTTCTCCACTTTGCTTAGGTGGAAGTAATAGGGATAGTCATAATCTCATTGATGGAGAGCCCGCTAAATTATTTCTACCAGATGGTTTGGCGTTTAACCCTTTCATTTCGTAAAGCTGGCAGTTGCGATTTCTAGTGAATATTAATATCAAAACGATCAAGCTGGCAATGTCATTTGGGTGGAAAATAATAAATATAAACAAAAGCAATTGGCTTCTCTACAAAATTATAGTATAAACACAATGTATTTTCTAATCTAAAAGGGTAAGGTATAACATTTAGTATTGAAATCTCAACTATTTATCTAAATTTCATTCTAGGTGCACTGGTTAGAACAACAGGTGGCGAAGAAAAGAAAGAAGAGAGATATTTTTACGGAACCGACAGATCCCAAATTTCTGCAGCAGTGGTATTTGGTAAGTTGAAGTTTTTAGGAGGAGTTATTGTGTATTGTGTCGTTTTACGGTTTGCCTCTAGTGACATTAATGACATATTTCGATTTCTTTGGGGCAATTAAATGACCTACTCTGCCACACATTACATAACATACGGTACTTCCACCCCACGGGAGGATCCAGACTTATAACATCACTTACCGTAGACTACACAATATTCAGTGGGCATTAAACCTTCCAAATGTACATAAACATTACACGTTGGCATGGTATATTTATAATGTGTATGTGTGTCTATAATAATTAGTGAACATGCCACACATTTCTAGCACAATACCTGCTAAAAATAAACTGCTGATGTATACAGGGAAGGAATCTCGTAATAAGAACCATTGACATTCTGTAAAAAGCAATGTTAAACCTGTCTGCTTTTCTGTAGCACATTGGTCTGCAGCGCAGGCGTAATACTGGTTTTACTAGTTTGCCTTCGTTCCGGCATTAAATTGACATTCAGCAGCCATGCCCATCGCTGTAGCTTTTATCTCTTCTTCAGTGGAGGCTGTGTGAGTAGATGTGTGAATGCCTACAGGCCATGCAGATTAGCTTTCCATTACGGCCACTGTTACACTTCACTCTGGCTCAAAAGAGCCGACCTAAGCAGACGCCTGTTTGTTTGGCAATAGCATTTATATGCATATTTATATTGCATATCGGCTATAAAACATCTGTCTGAGCCTTAACGGAGATTGTGGCCACGGTTGTCCTACAAGAACTAGCACAGGAAGTTTTTTGGGAAACTCCTTACCCCATCTAATTTTGAGATCGATTAGGTATGGACTCTGTGTCATTCCTAAACGTTAGGTTTCTTGTTTTTTCTACAATTCCGATGTAGATATATGTGTGTGTGTTGTCATTATACACGACCAAACTGAGCTTAACCTTGTACACAAATGGCCTGACGTTCTCTCGGATAGTACAAAGCAGAATTCTTGGTTCCATTAATGTACGGCATAGCTACCATCGTGCAAGGTTCCTAATTTGGAATGCAGGATTTATTTTTCACTATACAAAATGAGCCCCATATTGTCCAAAAGGTCCCACTTTGACTCTTTATTTTGAAAGCAGTGGTTTAAGCCTTTCTTTTGTGCCGTGAGCTCTATGCCCACTGTGTTCTATGATAGTGGACTCGTCAATACTGACCTTGACTGAAGTGAGATAGAGCCCTGCATAGATCTCTGCAAGATGTGTGGGTCTTTTGTGACTTATTTTACATACTGATCTTTAAGATACTCTGGCAGGGTGGATTTACTACTACCCCAAATTGTCTAAATTTCACACTATGGCTCTGTGGTTAGTAGGGTTATACAGAGCCCGTATTGAAAATTGGTACCAGACTGATATTCATCAACAAGTGTTGCTGGAAGTGTTCAATTTCTTTTCAGTGTGGTGTTGTCTAGATTTTGTAATCTTGTATGTCTACAACTTTATTCCAATGGCAATGGCTGGCCCAAATCAGGCCTGATTGCCAACTAAGTTCTTCAATCACTCGATTTTGTTTCAATGGGATAAACACCAGACTTTTTCATTTGCTCTCCAACTCTGTATTACCGCAACCCACAGAATGATCAGATTAAAAGCAAAGTAAAAAATACATCAGTGCAGCTGTATAGAGCTCACAGAGGGTGAGACATTAAACCAGAGGGCATCTGGTGATTTGTAGCAAAGTATCACAATTACTGACTTTGCACTTGTTCTGCCAAAAATTTGCTTATGAGAAAATATGCTTATCCCCCTCGGAGATGACAAAGCCATCGAATGCGCATTTTTTAACGTTTTTCCCATTAACATGAAATTGCTCTTTCTACCTTACCCCTGATGATTAGTATGCCAACATTGTGAGCTTTCTTGGGAAAACAGAAAACATCTGGCAAGTGGAGAAGTCGGGTTAAATTAGGTTAGAGGAATTGCAAAAATGCATACAAACCGATATGCGCCACGGCTTAAACATATTCCTGCCACATATGTGTGGGTGTTCATACCTTCATACCACATTATCCAGACATATTTTTTTTTGTCCAGTACAATTTTATTTCTCTGCACATGAATTTCCTCCCTGTTCCTAGCATACAAGTAGTGCGCAAAGGTTTGCATTTGTCCCCCTTACAGGAGCCGAGTACATTCTCGGTCAGAGAAGCACAAGTTAAGATACTCCGGGTTGTCTTTCCGTGCTCTGTAGAACATCATGTTTATTTCATGTTGGAATGTCAGGGGCCTCCTTATCTTGAACTTGCTCAAAGGAACCTTGTTGGCAACAGAACATCATCTAACACGATCTTCCAGCATGTTTCATACCCTATGCTTCTTAATGTCAAGATCTGACCTCTTTACACGCACAACATGCTAGAAAAATTGTATCGAACACACACACACACCGATATAAACATATAGGTATGCCGTTATTATGTTGCTCTTCCCTTATACATACCATGCCATCATAGCAGTGCAAAATAGAAAGACGACTTGCCGGGGGCATATCTCCATTTGTGAAACATACTTTTTATGTAAAAAGATTTTTCTTAAATCATTTCAACAATCATTCGTCGTCGTCGTCGTCCCCGCGGAAAATAACACAATGTAAGTGAGAGAACTGCTGGCAACTTTGCTCCTTGACCCAATCTATATTAGTTGTATGTCTAGATTTTAATTCTTCAAGGATAGGACTCAGTAGGAATAACAATTAACTTTTTTTCTGTTATTCTCAGCAAAAAGGGGGCAGGTAAGCCTGCTTTCCATTTATTTGTTCTGACTCACACTTTGTAACCCTAGATCAGCGCTTTTCAACCATCGCATATTTTTATATATATATATATATATAATTATATATGTTTTTTAAAAGTCTATTAAAGCAGTGAATGAGACGACCCACTACAGCAGCAAATAGGATTCAAATGTGAGAGCGCCTTCTTTCTAGGAGAGGTTTGTTGCCCTGAGACCCCTGTTTCAGTATAAGAATATGAATATTTAAGGGTTCTGAGTCTTGCATTTTTTTTGAATCTACAGTGTATTTATTTTGGTTTTAACTTCATCCTTGCCCCAACAATTCCTTATTACTTCATTCTGTGTGTGTGTGTGTATATGCATACATATTAGCAAGGTCCTCCCAGGCACGCACTAAGGATACGTCCTTCCTCTTGGCTTCTACCAACCCTCAAAGCTAATGTTTTCAACTGTTCTTCCCCCCCAGTATGATGCAAACCGCCATGACTTACACGTGAAAGAAGCGTGGGAGCAGGGCTACACGGGAAAAGGCATTGTAGTCTCTATCTTGGATGATGGAATCGAGAAAAATCACCCAGATCTACAAGGGAATTATGTAAGTGGATGAATCATTGCTTTTCTGCAGCACAGTTTTGCTTTTCACTCTGGGGGGATTATGATCTGTGTTACCACAAGGTAAAATAGTGTGTTCATTACACCTGTATGTTAAAGGAACCGTCAACACGATGTCCTGCTTGCTACATTCTTTTTGTTAAAAATGTGTAAAGCCGCTCAATCTTCACCGTACAGTTTGTCATGCACACATTTTGTTGTACGTCATCCACAGATGTTGATGGACACATAAAGGGAGATCGCAGTGGAGGGCATTTCTTTGCCTATTAGACTATTTAAATATCTCTATGGGTTAAGCTGCCCTTAACCAAGGCTGTGATGTTCACTTGGTCTTGTAATGCGTTTCCCTCTTTGCCCCCACAGCCATAACCCTAGTAGTTCCACGCGTGTCTTGGCTTCCCGCGTGGGTCATAAAACTAGGGCTGGGAAGCCCCATGACTCCAGGCTGTGTACATTTTACACGGGTCACAAACAGAGGTGCTTAATCCACAGAAGCTTTTTTGTCTCTGCTCATACTGTGAAATTGGTTTTATCGTTCCTCTGACCTACGCTAGTAAATAGACGTTTGTGAGACTTTTTTTTTATTGTAATTTATTTTCTCGGCATGTGTATTTAATGAACAGTTCAATAATGCACGGGTAGGCATTCATCTGCTTTGTAGAAAAAAAAAAATTAAGGATTGATTATTGATCTCCTCTGCCACGGACAACTCAAGACGCACTTGCCGCAGTACACTTGAAATTTATTACGAAGAAGCCATTAGGGTGATGAAAAATTGAATGCAGTTGGATATCTTGATTCTTTTACACCTCTCCAAAGAAAAATAAATGACCAGGATGGAAGAGATAAGAGGGACTTATGTGTTTGTCACTTTAATTAATGGAGCTTCTACTCCTTTTCTTTTTTTTCTTCCATACAATGGTGTAGGATGCCGCTGCCAGTTATGATGTCAACGACCAGGATCCTGACCCACAGCCACGATACACCCAATTGAATGATAACAGGTGGGCATGTTTATCCTGTCACTGGTCCCTTAAGTGATTGATTTTTTTTTTTTACCTTAAAAAAACAAACCTTGGCTTTAAAGATTTTGATCAATTTTTTCATCAGATGAGAATATTGCCTTTGGTAGAGATGTGAGTGCTGGTTGCAAGTTATTGTTCCTTGTAAAGATAGTTGTTCTCATTTATTAGATTATAATACAAATCTCATGAATAAGGCAATTGCCCCCATGAGCATATTACCAGCATAGTCAAGGCAAATTTGGTTTGCAGTAATTTAATGCAAAACATTTCCTTCAGCTTTCCTGCACCCTGGAGAACATTTCTATGGGAAGCACTGCAGAACTATTACGCTTCTACTATTACCGTGCACCAGCGTATTAGTCTGTGTATAGAAAGCTAGCATGTGTAACTACAAAGCCAACCACTAGGGTGCACTCATGAGCAGATGCCCCAGTAACCTGAAGAAGCTCTTCATGTTTAGCTAGACGGCAGGATCGTCAAACCATCCCTGAACATCTGTAGGTTCATCTATCATAGTCCTTTATTCTTTTGAATGATGGCATACCACTGATTACACTATGAGGAAGCATGGCTAGGTTTGTTTAAAGCCATCCACTCACCGTCAAACATCAGAAATATAATGAATTTCCTATGTTGTGGATGAACGAGCAGTGTTCTTACACAGGGTCCCATGATCCGGTACGTTTCCAGGCTTGCATATACACCGCACGCCGTATTCAAATACTTCTCCGCAATTAATCTCTGGCCAGCGAGCCTTGTGTGGATAATGCAGTCTTTTTCTTGTCTATAATCACCTCTCACCTTGTTTTCCGTGGAGGCGCTTATGATTATGTTGGCTGGGAAGGAATGAATCATCCATTCACGACCTGTGTGTGCTTTTCCCAGCCTCTTCACGACACTAGAGGATTGTGCGGCTCCTGGTGTCTGTTAATGCAGTTTCAAGCATCCATCTTTATCTCTTTCCAAAAACAAATAGGCAAAGCGTATGACTGTGGACATATTAACGTGACAATGTGGTGATTTGTTTAAAAAAAATATTCATTTTTGCATATGTACTGCTTATATATAAATTATTAATAATATTATTCAAGGTGGATGACCTGGATTAAAATATATATCCCATATTAAACCCTTCCCTTGTAATTTGAGGGATGTTTTTTTAACCCTCACTAATATTCTGAGGTAAATATTTTTTTTCCCTCAAAATATATTTAGAACTTGTGTTCTTGTTCTCCCAGTTATATATGTTCCAGTTATTACCACTCTGCTAAGAACAGTGCAATCTGCTCAAGCGAGAAGCAATTTAGAACAGCAATAATGCCGTGTAATGGAGACCAAGGACTTGATTCCACTTGTACCCACTTGAATATGTCTGGGTCCAGGTCCTTGGTCTATTTCAAAACCTGTTCCATCAAATAGGCACCCCCTAGGTAGTGATTTATTTATAGAAACAATTCACATTAACAGCTATCCTCGCATGTTTTAATTGAGAAGTTGTTGAAGATAATCCCTAATGCATATCCTTAGAGCGGTGAGAGTTCTGTTGCAAGAACCATTAATAATGTTCAGGACGTGCGTTGCAAGGAAATAGAGCAGTTATCAGGGGCAGTGACTGGGATGGAGGAACAGTTTCTGTGGTTAGGAGAACTTTTTAACAGTCTTTGGGTTGTTGGGGGCTGTTTGTTAGGTGGGATGGGCAGTTACTGCTATCTTAATCCCAGCTGCACACCGCAGAAACTGACCTCAGGCTCCAAAGAAACAGAATTTCATGTAAGATGAGAGCCATTTGGCCCATCTAGTTTATTCCTACTATAAAACCCTCAAAGCTTACTTGCTCCTTGGGTTTGCCTTATATTCAGCATTATATTATCACCCCGTGCACTGTAAAGTCCTCTCTATTAACTTCTGCTATTTCTGGTGGCAGGCTGGTCTTCTTATCTACCACCTTTTTAGTAAAGTAAAATAGTGATTTCTGTCTTCAAATTGCTTTTTAAAAAAAATGAATAAATACATTTAAAATTTATATATATATATATTATATATATAGTAGCAAAATATAATATCTTGTTGGAAAAATGTCTTAAAAAGAAAGAAAGAAAAGTGCAGCTGCTTGTGTTAAGGGGTTAAAGGCTGTCAGCTTTATTTAGCATGCGGTTAAATCAAGGTCTAGGTAAATGATAATTTCACTCACTCAATGGCTGCAAACTTTAAAGATTTGTTTGGCTAATCAACATAAATCTAGTCTGCGTGTTTAAGCACTAATTGCCTTGAAATATAGATAATGGGGACTTGGTTTGAAGATATGAAACACCTGGCTGGATGAAGCTTGGATCCTCGTTTTGCTGGCGGCCTGTTTAACGAGCTGTACAAAGGGATGCAAGCTTGAAAGATTACAAAGAGGCACATTTTGCTCAAATGGAAGCTTTTAAAGAATTATATTTATAGCAAATCTTTTACTCCCATTTTTTTTTTTTTTTTTTTTTTTACTCCTCCTGAATTTCAGTGATAGCCTCTGACCCGTTCCATGTATTTTAATTTCTTTTTAAAATTAGAATGTATAATCCAAGCGCCTTCTGTCAATAAATAATTTAATGATATTCTGAATATACAAGAAGGAATAGAAGGTAACCTTGCCCGATCCCATTGAACGTCTAACACTGCAGCTTTTAATTATGTCCGCGTTTGGAACTGATGAGACGGAGGTCCCGACTGACTCGCCAAATGATCTTCTTAAAAATTGGCATTTATTTATTGACATTTGAAGACACGTGTGAATGTCTTTGATTTAGCTGTCCTAATACTAGATGAGGTAGCTGGGTTTCAAGTCTATAGTCATACGAGTCAGTTCTTCAAACAAGTACCCCATGGCAGGGGTAAAAAAAAAAAAAAAAGGAGATCACTCTCTCCACAATGCTTCATATCGGTGCAATCGCGAAATTCCTATCTATTATGTCTTTATGTATTCTGGTCTCCGTTGCAATACCAGTAATTGAGACATGATAGTGTTTTTTGGCATAAAAAATAAATCAAGGCAGCATGCAAAAACCCAATAGCAAAAACAGACTAGTTGTGAACCTATTTCTGCTTTATTTATTGAGAGGGTGGTAGATAAGTGGAACAGCTTACCATTAGAAGTTGTAATACAGTAAGGGAATTTATTAATGCATAAAGCTATCCTGAATCTAAGAACCAGGTTTGAGTCTTTAAAGCAGGAAAAACTAGATGGGTTACATGATTCTTATCTCCTGCCAAATTCTATGTTTCTGCCAAACTACTGGAATTTCTTATATACCTTAATATGTATTAAGCATCCAGGGTTGTGTTTTTCTTTTGGTTGTGTTTTATTTATTTATTTTGAGAACTTGTTCATACTGTAGGTTTTTTGTATGTTTTAAAAATGGCAATTCATTTGGTAAATACCCAGCCATGAGTCATCACGTAACCTCAAAATAGCCGTTAAAGTGTGTGTGTGTGTGTGGGGGGGGGGTTAATTATTTTATTTTTTATCCTCCGTTGTGTGATTAGCTCTTGCCTCAGCCGGGCTGTAGTGCTTCTGTTGAACCAGATAATTTTTACAGATTGCAGTATTCTAAAGGCTTTGTTTAAAATGAAGGCTCTTTTCCTATTAATCGGATAGAGAAGGAGCGGGCTGGATTGGTTAAATAATCTCTTGTGTAGCTGTGTGTTTTAATCTCGTCTAAATAAGAGTTCTCATTTCAAATAAATGTTCTCAAATGTCCAATTATTGTGGTACTTAGGGGGCTGCAACAGTCCAGGAATTGTTCATCGGAGGGATATCTGCTGCTCTGCATTTTAATGCCGGTTATGTAGACTGTTGAGTTATTTACCCCTATGGGCAGAAATTTCTCCACCGGAGTACTTTTGTTTTATGACATCGTTTGAAAGTGCTGACAGATTCAACATTTGTAAACGATGGTTTGCTTGTATATGCTACACCGTGCTATTTTCTGGTGGATTAGAAAGCAATCTTGCTCTTGCTCTTTTGCACCAAGATTGTGAGCTATAAGCTTGTAAGAAGTGCATCTCCCCACATACAATCACTAGACACATAATATACGGTAAATGTGTTAACATTTGTCATAGTTCTCTAGCAGTGTTCGATTCCTAGCTCAGTACTAAGGAAGTAACATATGACATCATATCCCAACACTCGGCATCAATAGCCGACAGAGGCCTTGGTGGGCCGGTTGTGACACACATGCTGTAGGTTCGCGTCGCTGCCATAGGCTATTTCATCCATGCTTGTTATGTTTTAAAATATTGCTTTACAACACTTTTTTGCTGTTTAAAATATCTTGTAAAATACTTTCTAAATATCTTTTTAATAGTTTCTGCTGAAACTATTTAATTTGCTGCACAGACTACTTGTCGGCTTTTTTTTTTTTTTTTTTTTTTTTTTTAACCAAAGTTGTTAGAGGCGGCTGAGCCATCATCATTCATTGGTTCGTTATAGCTTCGTTTTATGGTTTGGAAGAAACGTTTTAATCTAGTTGGATCTCTTCTTTCTCCATATCTAAAGCATCTAACACTGCATGCGGGGGGGGGGGGATGTAAAAATGCTACTTAGTAGTTATGGATTAGTTCAGTTTCGTGGGGGGGGGGTCCCATTGCCAGAGGGTACTGTAGTGCATTCAATGGGTTAAACCAGACTTCCCTAAACATGCCAGCGATGTTCTTGCCAAGCTGTTTGCGTTTCTGAGCCGTGGCTCCTTTTCTATACTGCAAGATGCGGCACACACATGATTAATGTCCTGTCCTCACAAAGCCCTGCTTCATTCACATCCGTGAAGACTGGTCCTGTTCACAGCGAGGTGTGTGTGAGGGACGTCTATGTACTGGAGGTACAGACTCCTCAATGGCTTTTCAGAGTTTTATTTTCCCCGATTTAGAATTAGATTTATGTCAAATGCACTCCGCAGTAATTGGTCAAGAGGAGGAAGCAAATTACTTACAATAATATATACAATGGATTTAGCGCTGTTTTTTTGATAGAAGCCAGCATTAAAAAATCATAATAAATTCAACAAATTAAATGCTGCCAGCAAGTATTAGGGTTAATGTTCATTTCTTTTCCTAACCTTGTCATTTTCCCCCCTTTACCAAGGCATGGTACACGGTGTGCCGGGGAAGTGGCCGCAGTGGCAAATAATGGGATTTGCGGTGTTGGAATTGCATATAACGCAAAGATTGGAGGTAAGGAATTACTTTCTTTTCTAAGCTATTCTAATCTTTATGTATATTTGGTAGTGGCGCTATAATGCCCTCTTCTGCCTACCTGTATCTACATGCTGGGATAAGATGTCAAAACTGGCCCTGGCACTTTAAGGCAAGCGGCTGATACACTGAAGTCCGTGCAGCCATCCCCTGTGTTCTCTTATGCTTTTGTATCCTTCGGACTTGATTATCCAAGCCGGCGGGGAGGCCATTGGGTGCAAGCCCACCGGATTGATATATATCTATATAACATACACACTTGCCGTGTTTTATATGTATATGTCCACTCGGCTGTGATCTCCATGATAACTCTTTCTTTTTCTTAATGGCAGGAGTCCGAATGCTTGATGGGGAGGTGACTGATGCAGTTGAAGCGCGGTCGCTTGGACTGAACCCCAATCATATCCACATCTACAGTGCCAGTTGGGGACCTGAAGATGATGGCAAGACCGTGGACGGACCTGCGCGTCTAGCAGAAGAGGCTTTCTTTAGAGGAGTCAATCAGGTAGACTGGGTCAGGGGTTCATCATAGGTTTGTTTTATACTTTTCACGGTTTCAAACGATTATGAGCTGTAGGTTAAAGCTACAGAGATTTCTGAGTAACAGAAGTAAGTTTAACAAAACCATAATACATTACAGTAGCAGACTGAGAAATTGTGACATTTAGTATTTCTGACATTGACTTCACAATGAAAGCTTGAAGTTCCCTTTTAATAAGTTTGACACACCATGTTTATGCAGGGGCATTTCTAGAAACTACCCATCTGTACCCAAGATGTAACCATACTGTTTTCTTACTTGCAGGGGCGTGGGGGTTTAGGCTCTATATACGTCTGGGCATCGGGCAACGGTGGAAGAGAACATGACAGCTGTAACTGCGACGGCTACACAAACAGCATCTACACTCTCTCCATCAGCAGTACCACCCAGCTGGGCAATGTACCGTGGTACAGCGAGGCCTGCTCGTCCACATTGGCTACCACGTACAGCAGTGGCAACCAAAACGAGAAGCAGATTGTAAGTGCAAACCGGAGCTTCTCCCCCACATTGTGTTCCACCTCTTATCGCTCCAAGGTGAAGGGATGTATGTAAGCTTAAGTAAACACAGCCTGTGGGTTTGTGTACAAGATAAAATCCGCAGCACTTAATTCCAGCGTGACATGACCACCTAGGTTATCTTGTTACTTTGACCCCAGGGCAGATTTTGCGGATAGGACCGGATCCCCTCTTGCAGTTGGATGTCCCTGCATGAAGCCTGTTCATTTCTGTTTGCCCCTGGGCTCGCTGTATGCTACAAATCTTTCTGTTTGTGGGCTGAACAAAATGTTTTTGTTTGAACTGGCTTCAGCCCAAGAGTTTCGGGAAGTATTAGGGGAGGTCGGCGAAGATCTATCTGCCTTATCGTTTGTCCTAACTCTGTAATACGTTTTCAGTACCAGTTAAGGAAATGTTTGCTTATGAAAGACCGCTTTTTTCTGATAAGTGCCATTTTGCAATATACATAAAGACTTTCATCAGCCCTGCCTACACTGCTCATTAGTAGCACATTAGTTAATCACTCATGTTTTGAGCGCAGGTTCTTTTTCGAGTTTTTCCTTTTAAAGACATGCATTACCTGCATGTTAGATTGTGGTATAGCGTGACATGATCCTGGAATCCAATTTGTATGTTATTGATTTTTGGTGCAAGACTCCTTTTTCATTTTGCACCACATTCAGTAGTAAGATTGAGGTGTTAAGGTTAATGAAGAACTGTATGTACAAATGTTTTAAATTGTATGTAAGTGGCCAGATGTGTGTGTGTATATGTGTGTGTATGTGTATATATATATATATATATATATATATATATATATATATATATAATATATATAATATTGTCTCTTATCCACGGCCTGCTGCTTTCTTGTCACATTGTTTTGGTGAGAAGCATTCTGCTAAATCTTGTGTTCTTCAACCAGGTAACGACTGATTTGCGACAGAAATGCACAGACTCTCACACAGGAACCTCTGCTTCTGCACCCTTGGCCGCAGGGATCATTGCCCTCGCTCTCGAAGCAAAGTATGTATATGACACTGTTGGTCTCTGTTTTGTGTTTGACAAATACCGGTAATAAGTTATGATGTTCTCAGACTCTTAGACCCTAGAAAGGCCTGTGTGACCCGTATCACGCAAACAAATCTCAGACTAGAATGACCTGTTGCGGGCTCATTTTATGCGTTCCTCGCTGGCAGGTAATCTGCTAAACTAAAACCACATGGCAAAGGGTGGATGTAATCCCTGAAACTCCTACCTCTTAATACATTGGTATAGGCCACTTAACAACTCAACGTTCCTATAAAAATGTCCTCCTCGCGTTGCTGATGCCCCAGAGTCCGCACATAGTATGAGCTTGTGTCCTACTATGTCGAGTTTAGTGACGTATGGGGTTGTTAAAATACAAATTTTGCTTTAAGCAGCAATCGTAGACGCCTTCATATGTTACTATGAAGAGCCTCAGCTAGATTCAAGTGAGGCATATTTTCCTGCTTGTTAATTATTCCTTTGATTTTTGTTTAAATAGCCGTATGATTGTTGCTATGTAGATATATGCTCTTTTGTATAACAACTCCATTGTAATATTAAAGTGGGAGAAATGTGTTGGATGCCAAAGCCTGATCAGGCAGGCTGCATTCAGAATTATTCAGTATTGTGTTACTCAACTTCATTCCATTCAGCTATTGCTTAACACCATAAAGTATTTAATGGTTTCTATCAAAACCTATGGCTTCCCCGTGTGAGTTTGTTCTTCTGTCTGTTTTTAGTAATAACCTCACTTGGAGAGACATGCAGCATCTTGTTGTACGGACATCAAACCCGGCTCACCTAAACACGAATGACTGGATAACTAATGGAGTCGGACGCAAAGGTAACAATGGAATTCTGTTTTTATTATAAGGCTGTTTAAGTTGAGAGAGAATTTTGTGGGATCTCCCTATTGGAACTAAATTGTGCACCATTGGTGTGCTTTGAGGGGCATGATTGGGAACCACTGCTCTAATCAATAGTTTATATATGTTAAGTAACTAAATGTAAATGTTGTTGCAATGGACCTCAGAATGAGAAAATGCTTACCTGCTAGTGATTATGGTCTTGCAGGGGTACAGTTACCTGGTTTCTAAATACTACAATACTTGTGTCCAGTTTATCATGCAAGAACAAAATCTGCTCCTACAAGGTTAATCAAAGTGTTTGCTTAGATTGCAACAAAGCAAACAGCGTGCGTCACACTTGTATGTTTAGTAAACGAGAGTTTGATGGCAGCCTTTTCAGTACATATTGGTGAAAGGTTGGTGTACATAAACAAAACCGGCAATGGACACGCTGGCCTGTAACCCAGAGCGGCTTCATAGGTTAGTGGGCAGCATTCACACAGCTATAACACAGAAATTATTATCTTGCTAATGTAAAACCACTTTGTGGAGGTAACATCAATGTTCATGATGATAAGACACAGTTGGTTTTCAGTATTTATCTCCCTCTCCTGATCCTCTGACTATATTATTCCTTTCCGTGTCCTTGAGCAGCGCTTGTCTTCGTTTGAACGGGAGTATACTTTTGTACTTACAGTGAGCCATTCATATGGATACGGTCTGTTGGATGCTGGAGCCATGGTGACTCTTGCTAAAAACTGGACGACAGTCGGACCGCAGAGGAAATGTGTCATTGACATTCTCACGGATCGCAAGTGAGTAATGAGAATTGGTCTCTCTCAGGTCAGCGGGGCAAAAGTATTATGGGAATAAGCACCATTTGACGATGGTATAAAATCTAAGCACTGAGTAATTATCCGAGAGTTTGGTCCTGTTCTTTGGGTGAGTGAACATAATGGAGGCGTTGTGGCTTTGAGGACATATGGAGATAACTCATACAATTTATTTCTGCCATTTATAACCAGAAAAATGAAGTTAAAGCGCTGTAAAGGATTAAAAAAAAGCTTCACACCAATACTCAGGGTAAACTCCTTTAAATTGCCCAAACTATAAAATAGAAAAAAGAGAAATGAGAGTAAGTGAGCTGTAAGTACTTGTTAAAATATTTAAACCACCACAAGTGATTCAATAGTGAAAAAAATACAGATTTACACATATAAGTATATATATATATATATATATCACTCCACAAATACTCATCCAAGTCAAATGATGGTCGTATACATGAAAAAGAAATGTGTCTTGCAATAAAACATAGTGTAACTTGTAACTAAATAGTATAGGCAGAAATCATTTTGTAAAATAGGAAGAACTAATATATATATATATATATATATAATAAGTATTTTTATATAATATATGTGTGTATATATATATATATGTGTGTGTGTATATATATGTATGATACCGAATATAGATTCAATTTCATTTCTCTTTTTTTCTATCTATTTTTGCCATTTGTCTGCCACAATGCAGCTTCAGTTTTTATATCATGTTACACCATCGCACCACAAGCTTTATAGGTGTTTCCGTTATTATAACTGTCAAGGCAGTGATAGTTTTGGAAACGCTTCAGACACACTGATCACCCCTAAAACAAGCTACTATGAAATCACCTTTATTTTCTAAAGCATTGCAGTATCCAATATGACATTAATCTTACTTAAAGAGTGCAAAGAGTATTCAGTCATCTAAGAATATGGCCTACATGTCTCTATGCCACACGTTACAGTTTAAACGAAAGAAAAAGGGCATGTTCTATATAGTAGGATGTTAAACTTTTTTGTGCCGGGATGTATGTGGCTAGTTCAATTAATGTGATAGACGTTGCTGATTATAATTATGATATGCTGCGCCTGCAACCACAATCCTTTACTGGATAAATGTTGACTGATATGGTTGGAGAAGTTGGTCTGCACCATCTGTAGCTTCTGAAAAAAATGTAATGGAGGCCTCGATGGTGGTATGACCGTCTGAAGGTTCAGAATGTCCGTGCTGAGCGTTTGTCTCTCAGTGCCAATCAGTCTCTCACACTTTAGAAAACTCATAGAATATTCATAGCACTAGTATCAGACATTTGTGTGGAAGTGAAATTATCTGTTGAGTTTAGGAGCCCACTGTGCATCCATAGGGGTGAGTGCTGGATTGGACAAAAAGTTGGTGTCGGCAGTGAAGTTTTCGGAGGTGATTGACATCTGGGATCTGACTGCTGGGACTGTTATTGCAGGCATCCACTCTTTAAATTTGTTAACGTGTCCTCTCTGGCAAAACTCCAACTCGCTTGTGGTTTTGTGCCTTTCAGCAGGAAAGGGGTCATTTACTTTCATAGCCAAGGGAGCAAGCAGTGAGCTGAAGAACTTGACAAGACTTTATTCTTCTGCATGCCCGCAAACTAAATGCGTGTAGGGATTTTTTCCCTCTCTTCTTGGTACAGGACACATGTAAAAGGATACAGCTCCCTGGTGTTATTAATGTTGCTCCTCTCTGAGATATAAATGCTCAGTCAGACCTAGAAACAGAGCGTGTTTTACCTGAATTTGGCTCTTTGGAGGATTTAGACACATGAACCATTTACACCTCACTGGGTAAGAGCCAGAGGCTCAATGAGACTTCTGTCCAGCGGAGCGTGAACGGATCCCTGCAGGAAGGAACAGCTGCAGCTCTATCTCCTGAACCGCTTGTGGTTGATGTTAAACAGACTGGTTTCAGTGTAGTTTACTAATGGTGTCTTTATTTCATTATATCCCGTCTGATGATGCAGAGGTCTGTAGTGTGTAGATCTTCTGTCAGGCACTGAAAAGGGTGGTATGGCCCCCAAAATGTATGTGACCATGCAGCGGTTTGACACGTGAAGGTATAGGGACATTAAGGCAGCTGGGGAATACTTGTGGCTTAAGTGATTTTGCAACTATGGAAAAAACTAAATTTAAATTGCTACAGATATATTTATACATATTAAGATTTTTATGTCTTGGGTTTATTTATTTTTTTATTGCGTTGATTTTAGAGAGCTAGTGGTACTAGAATCAGATACATACAGCATTCCCTCTCCTCCAGACATGCCAATGACTTGCATACCCCTGGGGTAGGGCAATAGTGAGAAGATGCTTCCTTTAGCAGTAGACATACATAGACTTGGAATGGTCGAGTCCATGTTATTGACTTATAATACTTAACTATCTTATCTGTAATGATAGACTGATGCACCGTAAACGTACCTTAATCCAGAATGATTCAGGAAAAGGAAACCTTTTTTAAAGCAGTCTTTATTCCAATGAGCCATCAAGCAGTACTGATGTCTCTTCACATGCACACCTGTTGGAGACCGTGCATCTGCAAGGATGTCTACGCATGTGCTCATGGGGGTAATTGATTACCAACGTTGAGGGAAGCTGCGTTGCTGCATTGTGTCATCCACTTGGTGGTGGCTAATTAACCAAATTAACCAGATTTTGGGGACTAGGATTTCTGTTTGAAAAATATGCATTTTGTCTTTAGTCTCACTGTCACTAAATCAGATTAAGATCCCACAGGCAGTTAGTCATAACATGTGCATCAACTATTGCGGTTTATAAGATGCATGTACTATATGTTTCCAGATAAATCCCTTAATACATCAGGCAATATATACAAATGTATCGTCATTCTGATACTTCAATCTACACAATGTTAATATGTTTATTGTTTTGAGTTATTTTAATAATTGTTCATGAGGTCTAGTAGTGCTAGAACACCCATGCTGACATAGAGTGGGCTCTCTTGAGAACTACTCGGTAGCTTGCAAGATGTGTATTGGAGATCCCTGTTTAAACACGACCTAAAAGATCTATAGCTTCATTTTAATGCTTCCATACTGAATTCAGGATAGCTTTATGCAAATATGTGCATGTATAATTTCCCTTAAAGTTTTTCCCTGTAACAATTACCCCCAGTTGTTCCACATTACTAGGAAAAGGGACACATTGCCATTACTCAGTGGGCTCATTGGGAGAGCTCAGTTCCATCCTTTGTTACTGGCCCGTTTACCCCGCACAGCATGAAGTCCCTGCTCATAAATACCCCACTGCCTGTCGCAGCACATCATGACGAATAATGTGTATGTTTAGATGTGGGTAAAAATAGTTAATACGTCTTATTCTCTAATAGAATCGGACAGACCTGGCCAGCTCTAGAGCTCTAGTTATTTATCAATGTCAAGAAAACCACAAGTTACCTTCCCATTATCTCTTTAACTTGTGTACTTGAAGCCGCACAGTCAAAAATAATGTGACAGCATTGGGATTTGGATCTTGTGCCTACATCGTGCACGCCGTAGACTTGCCTGGATGATGAATAGCTATTTGTGGATTTTGCATATTGGTGTAGATATCCGTGATTATAATGGTAGTCTGATATTTCTCACATATTGGCTGTGTGTGTAAATGGTCTGCTTCGTAAATTAAGCTACATTTTTATTTTCTATTTCCAGCGCTCATTGTTTATAAATTGTATGTTCCTATCATAACTCTATTCCACATTGGGTCCTTCTTATGATGGTGGTGTTTGCATTCATTTTGCATTAAAATGCAAGGCACATGTAGCGTAAATAGGTCACATGCTTTCTTGGCAAGTAAATTAATTTAGCAAAACAGTTCCTCATTTCAATCTGTTTTGGTTTTTTTCGTTTTTTTGGGGGGTTTTTTTTTTTTAGGGATATCGGGAGGCGCCTGGAAGTCAGACGGAAGGTAGAACCATGCACTGGGATGTCTAATTACATCAGCACCCTGGAACATGTTCAGGCCAGACTTACTTTATCCTACAACCGGAGGGGAGATCTTGCCATCTATCTGACAAGCCCTATGGGCACCCGATCTACTCTCCTGGCACCAAGGTAATTCTTTGTTACATCAGCTCAACACTGGGGAATGATTTCATTTGACTATCCAAGGGCACGCAAGTTGTTCTTAAAGACTTCATTATTCAGATCATTTTTCAAAACTGATGTCTGAAACTTTAAAGACCTCCTTCCCCTTTTTTTTTTTTTTTTTTTTTAAATTCATACAGAATATATATATATGCGTGTGTGTGTGTGTATATATATATATATATATATATAACTCCATAGAGTGTAACCGGCAAGCTGGTATAAAATGCCTTTCTTTTATTTTCCTTTTGGCAATGACTCTGATCCCACCGATTGTATGCATTATACTATATAATACGCGTCATTACAGGATAGTTAAACCATTGTGGAGGAGACACTGTGCCATAGTTTGCATCTCATCAGACAACTTGGTCTGGTGGTTGATATGTATAAAACTGGTGGGTATCAGATTTATGTCATTCTGTTCTCAGGATATGTATGATTACCCCATTCCATTAAGTTATTCCTCCTCTTTTCATGGAGGCTGGCAGCTGTAGAGGAGTGTGAACATTTAGGTAAGTTCAGAGCAAGGGTGTAGTTGTACTGTTACTGAGCCTAATGCCACAGATCAGGTTGCTGGGGCAGATGGAAAATCTCCCAAATTTCGTGTAAACAAGTAGATACAGCAAAAGGTAGAAGCGGTTGCGTTAGAGGTTTTAAAAGCTGTGTAGGAGGAAGATTCGCTCATGAAGACATATTTTGTTATATTATGTTATGCAACAATCTTATGAAAGGCAGTTCTTAGTTACTAGTTTATTTTCCCTTTTGTTTAATTTGGCAGGCCACATGACTATTCAGCTGATGGATTCAATGACTGGGCCTTCATGACAACCCATTCTTGGGATGAGGATCCCGCAGGGGAATGGATACTGGAAATAGAAAACACCAGTGAAAATAACAACTATGGTAAGTGATCCAGTTAAGTAAATGCGAGTAGGAACAGAAAAGCATGGCATGTCCTTTCATAAGTTTACTGGCGTAGGATATTTACAACAAAATCTTTAAATTTTCACTAAGAAAAGGTGTATTTCTTATCAGAGCTCCCCATATCTGTTTACCCTGCTCCTTAGCATTAGATTGACAGGGCATTGAAATGCTGTTCCCCGCCATCATGATGGCATATGACCTCATTGGTTCTGAAGGGGTTAAGCGTCCCCCCTTTTTTTAATTTAAGATATGTGTGGGTCGACAGATGTTGTCAGACACAAAAAGGTACTCAAAAATAGATCGGTGTTCAAATATAGTACATATAGAAGTACACGATGGAAAAGTTGCCAAGAGCGGTCAAGTGGTTGTTAGCCATTAATTTCTGTTCTGCTCTCCTTTTGTATAGCAGAGGTTATTTTAATAGCTGTTTCACACCCTGCAGTCTCTGGCTTCCGACATTGGCTGCAATTTGTGTATGATTATAGGCCTTTAGTGGAATATCTCATACTGTGATCCAAGCCATAGATGCATCATACATAATGTATAACTCCATGTTTTGTGTACACCCCCACACACTACATTAAGGTATTATTTTGATTAAAGGGGCAGCATTTATCAGAGCCCATATTTACTTTATTTTTAGTGCCACTTGAAATTAAGTTGGCAAGACAAAAATTGGAAAGGCACAGAATTAAGTATTAACCAAAGGTTACTACCTTTAAATTTAAAGGTACATTTTTACTATTTCTAATTTTTTTGATATTTTTTATTCTTTCTTGCACATCATTTTGATGCAGATTAATATATTTTATTAGTAAAATTTTCTTTAGTTTTTTGAAGTAACGTATTTGCACTGCTGCGGGGAATTTTCTTGACAGTCAGGGGGTGTATGTGCGATGGACGCAGACAGACAACCCCCCCCCCAACGGCACCTCCTTTCGGCTGCAGCGGAAGTTGCCTACGCGAATTGCCCCCTATATGCCACTCTGTGAAATGCATTTCACAGAGTGGCATATATAGGGGTCAAAAGGCATATCATGGGGCACAGTGGCATATAGAGGGTTAAAAGGCATATCATGGGGCACAGTGGCATAT
>VKOC01021269.1:0-25105 GCA_009364415.1 Spea multiplicata | reverse complement strand
GGTATATGTGTGTGGATGGGTATACGTGTGGATTGGTGTATGTGTGGATTGGTATATATGTGTGGATTAGTATACATGTGTGTATTGGTATATGTGTGGATTAGTATATGTGTGTGTGGATTGGTATATATGTGTGGATGGGTAAACGTGTGGATTGGTGTATGTGTGTGGATGGGTATACGTGTGGATGGGTATACGTGTGGATGGGTATACGTGGTGGATGGGTATCGTGTGGATTGGTATACGTGTGGATTGGTAACGTGGGATTGGTATATATGTGTGGATTGTGTAACGTGTGGATTGGTATGTGTGTGGATTAGTGTAATGTTGTGGTTGGTGTATATTGTGTGATTGGTATATATGTGTGGATTGGTGTATAATGTGTGGGATTGGTGTATTATGTGTGGGAGGATTGGTGTTATATGTGTGTTTGGTATATATGTGTGGATTGGTAATATATGTGTGATTGGTATATATGTGGGATTGGTAATATATGTGTGGATTGTATATGTGTGGTAGTATAATGTGTGGATGGATACGTGTGGATTGGTATATGTGTGTGTAGGGTATACGTGTTGGATTGGTGTATTGTTGTGGATTGTATATATTTGTGGATTAGTATACATGTTGTAATGGTATATGTGTGGATTAGTATATGTGTGTGTAGGATTGGCTATATATGTGTGGATGGTGTAAAGTGTGGTTGGTGTATGTGTGTGATGGGTATACGTGTGGATGGGTATACGTGTGGTGGGTATACGTGTGGATGTGGTATACTTGTGGATGTATACGTTTGGATTGGTATACGTGTGGATTGGTATACGTGTGGATTGGTATATATGTGTTTTGGATTGGTGTACGTGTGGATTGGTATGTGTGTGGATTGGTATATATGTGTGGATTGGTATATATGTGTGGTTTGGTATATATGTGGATTGGTATATATGTGTGGTTTGGTATATGTGTGTGGATTGGTATATACGTGTGGATTGCTATACGTGTGGATTGGTGTGTGTGGATGAGTATGTGTGTGGATGAGTATATGTGTGGATTGGTATATGTGTGAGAGTGATGGGTGTTATGCTGTACCATTTCCAATGTATTTTTCATTATATAATTATGCTCTAAAGTACATCATAACTCCCATCACTCTATACTGTTCCATACAGTGGCAGAGCTGGGAGGCAGAGGCCTTGCACCCCCACTGCAGGACTCCTGAAAGGTAAGTGAACTTCAAAGAGGGAGAGGGTAGATAGTTAGGCGGGGGTAGATAGGGAGAATGGGTGAGATGGGGGATAGGGGGTAGATAGGGCAGAAGGGAGTGAGAAGGGGTAGATAGGGCAATCATACTCCTATCATGCCAAGTCTGCCAGTATATCCTGGAATCTGGGTATGCCTGGGCATGATAGGAATGTGATTGCTGTTAACAATCATATATATATGATAGCCAGATATATGTTACCAAAGAAAAAATGGGCACTCACGGGAGGTGGTCCGAAACATTGGCCGTGCTGATTGGAATAAACTACTGCAAAGACCCGTGAGTGCCCATTTTTTATTTGGTTACATATATATATATATTATTAATATTGTTATTTAATTGTTTTGTCCTATTACTTACTTTAAATAAATGTGTTAGATTTTTTTATGGTGTGGGGTGGTCATATTCGGTTTCGGCCAGGTAAATGCTGCATTTTCGGTTTCAGTCCAGAATTCGTTTCAGGGCATCCCTAAGCCAGACAATGAAGTGGTAGGCCTACACCACATCAATGTTTGGTTTAGTATATAGTGATAGGAGTTATGCTGCGCTATTGTCAATGCCTGGCTCAGTGTATAGTAATAGGGATTACGCTGTACCACTGTCAATGTGTGCCTCAGTATATAGTGATAAGTGTTATGCTGTACCACCGTCAATGTATATAATGATAACAGTAATGCTGTACCACCTTCAGTGTCTGCGCCGGTATATAACGGTAGAAGCTATGCAGTTTTAAAGTGTATGTGGGGGGGGGGGGTGCCAGATACAGGAGCCGCCCCAGGTGCCAAATACTCTAGGTACGCCCCTGTGTGTATTTGGTCATCTGTTTCCTGGCACTTTACTTACTGTAAGAATAAATTGAACTATGTAGTTTTTACTTTTCTAGAGATAAAATGCCCTCCTAAATTGTGGCTTAGGGAGTTCCGTGTATGATGACTTTTTTAGTGTACGGATTACTCCCAATCCCATCATCTAAGATTCTATCCTATGTTATCTTCCGCGCACTGATGTCATATTTATGCAGTAAACATGGATGGTGAGGGTATGTGAGTTAGTGTATGGTGTTAGCACGTATTTGCACCAAAAGAAATACTGCAAAAAGGCATAACTATCCCTAGGCTCTCCCTTGCTCAACTAGTTAGAGCTGCCAATGCATAAGGTGTGATATATATATATATATATATATATATATATATATATTCCATGCCATCACCAGCCAATTTTTAATGTGTTGCCAGCCAGTGTGGATTGTTTTGTCCTGTATTACAGGAGATAGAGGAAGAGACATGGTTGGGCACTATACTTCCTTAAATTGCTAATGTTAACTTTAAATGTATCATCCCACTAAGCACAGGGCACTCTTGGAAGGGAATGAATATATGGATTCTGTTCCTCCCCATATATAATTATATATTATTCACTTTCATTATGTAACCCACAGCCCATTTGGGCAAATTATGCTTTGCGTAGGTAGGCTCTATGCAGACACAGAAATCAAATTATTAGCACCCCACACAACGGCACTAACTTACATTTACAGGTTCCTAGTAACTCTAAGTTGCTGCTGTTCTTCAACTTACATCAATTTGATTGTACTATAGTGAAAATGCAAGTAGCAAGTAAAAAGAACGAACCCTGTAGGTAACTCTTGTTTCTGGCTTGATAAATCAATAAATAGCTTTATCTACCCCTAGTCCAGCTGTCAAGTTTCAATAATCTGCATTGATAAGTAATAACTTGCAATGCATGACATTTGTATTCCTACAGTAATATCCAGTAATATAGAGTAGTATTATATTTTTATTTTAGATGTTTTTTTCCCCTGAAGAAAAATAAAACTAACTACAGAATAAAAAATATTTACTGACTGGAGAGAGAGAATGGATTTTGCATTAATTTCCTGGCCTTTGATTTCTTTATTAATGAGGTGAATATTTACATGTGGAGAGACAGAAATTAAAACTTTAGAAATATGTAGCATTTAGCATTACTCATTATGGTAATATATTAATAAACATCTAATTTGCATTTTTTTGTAATATATCCCTAAATCTACTCTAGACATGTAGATTGTATTAAAACTTTAGACAATGATACTATGTCATTTGCAGGTTTCTATCTAATTACAGAGAACTACTCAGTGTGGATTAAATTGGTGCCTCATTTTTTTTTTGTTTCCAGTGTCAAGAAATAAATGGCTCCTTTTGTTAACAACATTCTTTATTATCTAAATGAGACAACTGACGTCAGTAGACATGTAAAGGTTGACAGTTGCACTAATAAGAAAAACTAAATGAAATTTGTTGATAAGATTAGTAAGTAGGAGGATGTTATTCATTTATTCATGCCACATTAAACTTGGATGTTTTGACTTTTTGTCCATTCCAGGTTGTTGACCTTTTTTTTTTTTTTTTTTTTTTTAATTATTCTGACTTAGTTTATATCACAGCAGGTTATGTTTCGGCTTAAATTACAAGCAAAGGCACATGTGACAGCCAAATCCATCTAGTAAATTACCAATCGTTGCTTGGGTTATACATCTACATAATATGCATTTATAAGTTTCACCACACCATTTTGCATTTTAGAGTCTTTTAAGTATGGGTGTCCTTAAAAGGAATCTGAATGTCAGTATATAGATATAATAATATACCCGATGTGTTTAAAAACCAAAGTAATCTTTTGGGTTGATGTAGAAGAAGATTTAATTAACCTCAAGTTAGCCATATATAAATGTTTCTTAATACAGGAAAAGGAGTTAAACATTAGTGAATTTGCACTTGCTTGATTTTTTTCAACTCACATCCAAAATGCATGTTTTTTGTGCGTTTTTTTTTGCGAGTTGGACTTTTGTCCTTTTGTAGAGACCGCAAGTGTGAAGGAGAGCAGTAGCCCCACTTTCCCTTTCCAAAGGGCAAAGGAATCCTGACACTTTTTGCATAGGCCCCTTTAAATCTTGGGGACAGAGCTGCCTATTCGGAGAATGTCAATACAACATTACTAAATAATACTTTTAGGAACAACTTACAAACCAGAGAGTTAGTGCTAAGCTCATAGATTGTCAACTTGTAGGCCAACATACAAGTTATGATGTTAGTGCTAACTTTAAGCTCAAACTGTCAACTTTAGTTTGGATGCCTTAAAAATGTTATGATCCAGACATTTATAACTGCCAACTTGCATGCACTCTGGAGTAAAACAAAAATTAACTTGCTTAAACTGCTGCACAACAAGAACAGCAGCGACACTATTAAACCACCCCCCCAGTTTCTTGCAAATTGTAAATGAGATTTGCAACAAGAATTCAACTCTAGAAGATGTGTGTTGAAACGACACATAAGCACACTACATAAAAATACTTAAAAAAAATAAAAACTTAACGTGAACATTTACAACCTAAACCGGGTGAGGACTACATCTCCCATAATGCTAAGGGGCTGCAGCAGCCAGAGGGCCACAAGATGGACACCCCTGACCTAAACTGAATCTCCTTTATCCCTCCCCCTTCTTTGTGTTGGGGGTTATAATTTGCCCTTTGGACCAGATAGGGGGTTAAATAATAATGGGGAGGTGTGGAGCCTACCCATGACTCTACGCTATGCTTAGGGATAGAGATAATACGCAAGTAAAAGAAAGTTTTTTAAGTATGTCATTTTTTTTAATAGTCGAATTTTGTTTAACTTGACCTCCAGCTTGCATGTGCTATGCTAAAACTCACAAATTTACACTTGAATCAATTTGCAAGCAATTTGCTTGCTTCGTGCATGTTCAGTTCAGTTTTATTAACCTTTAAACGCGATGTCTCAACTTACAGTTAATAGTCCCACATCACCTCTGCACTGTTTTAATTAAAAACTTGTGGGAGTTCCCCTTTAAAGACTGATGGAGTCTGCTAGTTTGATTTTACATGGAATTATAAAAAGTATAAAGAGTGTAAAAATAGTAGAGTAGAAAATTATAACGGCAAGATCTTTGTTATTAACACAATTACATGTATTCACAGAAACAAATTAACTAATTTAGTTATTTACAAAAAGGTTAATGTCTCTTTAGCTTCCTGTGACTAAACCTTTAAAATTCATCTTCTAATCAGAACAAGTATAAATAATGCAGTGCGGCATTTTAATCTTTTAAATACTCTATTGTTATTAAATGAAAAGTGATAATCAAAATGCCCCTAAAGGACCTGCTGAAGTCAATCCATGCCAATGAAGTATGAAAAGAAGTATATATTTTTTTTAAAAAAAATCTATTTAAACAATGAGATTAAGGACAAAGCATGGCTATTATACAAGATTGTGTCCTTTGAACAATGTGTCATAAGGAGAGCTTAATCATTTGTAATGGCTGTTCCAGCAACGTTTTATGTATTTTTTGATGCCAAGTTATTAAGGGTCAGAAAGAGAGACTTTGAATTACAAAACCTGATTGAGATTTTGTTTGTGTTCTGCATGTTGGTAATGAAGAAAATTGCTTATAATTTTCTCCATTCATGTGAACAATGGTACCAGGGTAACCATAACAAAAAGACAGAACAATAAAACCTGACCACTCCATTTGAGTTCAATGTATAAGCTAAATGAATGATCATACAAATGCATCATTAGCTAGAAAGTGTGGTTTTGTTGAAACATGGAGGTTTTTGTAAATGGTTATTTAACAAATAATTTGAAATTATTCTAGCCTTGGTGCCCGAATAATTATAATTTTAATAAAGACAGGAGGCGAGTATTTTACATGGACCTCTCGGACGCTTTTTCTCCGTCCCAATTCACCCAGATCCCAGGCGATTTCTTCAGTTTCGCTGGGGCAGGCAGGAGCTGAACTTAGGCCAAAGGGAAGGGCCTTTAACTGCCATACCTGCCTGCCCCAGCGAAACTGAAGAAATCGCCTGGGATCTGGGTGAATTGGGACGGAGAAAAAGCGTCCGAGAGGTCCATGTAAAATACGAAGCCTCCTGTCTTGCCTTAAAATTCAAGATTTTAGTGTCATTGTATTAAAGAAACAGCTACCTTTATGCTGCGTCCTCACTATACGGGCACATATTGTTTTATGGAGATCCCCTTTATTTCTTTCATACCTTTCCATAAAAAACATTAAGTATAAAATCCCTTTCTATCTTATTTTACTGTGCACATGAGCAATATCCTATCCTTCCAGATGGTGTTTTATGCAATGTAGCACATTGTTAGGAGGTAACAAATCCAGCTGGATTTTTCACGGACAATATGCCTAGACCAACAGATTTTTTCTAAGAAGGGTAAAGTGAGGTATTTTACCCTACTTTCACCCCAAGCTTATTTGCTTCCAAAACTTTGTCATTGATACTAGTATGTGGACATTTTGCTAATGTAAGATAAATACACCAAAATACAGCTTTTAAATGATCATTTTCTTTATTGAAGGTAAAGAATTAATGAAAATCTATATTACCCATGTGAAAAAATGCAGTCAAACGTTTGCAATAACTGCCTTTTCAATCACTGTGGAGAAATTTTGGCACACTCTTCTTTGCAAAATTGTTTTCAAAAAAGGTAAACCTTTGACTCATGAGTCCATAGAATATTATCCCAAAAGTCTTGAGGGGTCAAGTTTTTTTTTTGGCAAATTCACCCTCACTAAATGTTTTCCTACCTTTCCTCTGTCACTGTGACTTTTCCCGCAACAGCTCCTTTTCCTCCTCATCCTCTTCTTTCTTCCTCTTGGCTCTTCTTCTTGTGTGTCCTTCCGGTACAGTGAGTGCGGCACTTCAGTGTTGTCCGCCGGGATACGACATCAAATCCCGATGCACAGCAGCAGTTGCCACGCGCATTGCAAGGGAGCAGGATCTGAGGTCTGCATTAACAGACCTCCCGCTCCCTGACCGACTTTAATCTCAGGTTCATACAATCTTGTGTGGGTTAAAAAGGGGGACAAGTGGAAAAGGTTTTTTCGCTCTCTCCATGGGGCATTTCAAATATATTGGCATGCCAAAAACCCCTGCATTCCAATTTTACCTGAATGCTATCTTTAGAGATTACCTCATCTCGAAGACATCCTGGTGTTTTTGCCCTCTTTGGAACATTATTGAGTACATATGCACAAAGTCCTTACCCGCTTATGGGAGCAAGGCCTGTGTGCCACACTAAAAAAATACATGTTGGAAGTAACCAGTTGACTTCCTGGGATTCACCTTGACTCCACAAGGACTCCAAACGGATGAGTAGAGAATCACCCAGTGGCCTCTTCCATGCACAACAAGTTCAGTGATTCTTGTGCTATGCCAACTTTTACCATAGATTCATATGGGTCTTTTCAAGGGTTGACCAACCACTTATGGTTTTCACAAGGAGAAGATTCAGGTGGACACCAGAGGCACAAGAGGCATTAAATGGTTTTAAACTGCACTTTACTACAGCTGCTATATTGTTGTTTCCACATCCGACAAAACCATACATTCTGGAGGTGGATTCCTTCTGAAACTGCGCTTGGTGCCATACTGTCCCCAAAACAAGGTGACAAACATGGCTTTCTATTCCAGGAGGTTTAAAGCTCCTGAAAGCAAACAATTATGATGTAGGTGACTGGGAACTCCTCGTCATAAAACAGGCTTTGGAGGAGAACAACATTGTTTGTTGGTATACACAGACCACCGTAATTTAGACTACCTCTGTTCAGCAAAACTCCTAAAACTCAGTCAAGCACAGTGGGCCCTATTCTTCATTTGCTTTGATGTGCACATAACTTAACAACCTAGCTCCAAAAATGGTAAGGATCCAAACAAGACAGCAACCAAGAAGAAAGAGTCCTTCCTACACAACGGACACTTGGCTCCCTGTTAAACACTATAGGACAAAATGCAGGCTTGAAGTACTCAACACTTGTGGCCCACAATGGCCTTCTGTTTTATCACACCGAAGCCTACATAGCTTCACAGATGTGTCCTAAGGTCATGTGAGTACATTACTATACCACCTTGGCTGGTCATGGCAGGTATAAGAAAACCAAAGAACTAATCAGGAGGGTCTTCTGATGACCTGCTCTATATACAGATGTTATGGGCTATGTTGCATCCTCTATTGTATAAGGGTGACGCCATTTTACTTGTTAATAGCAGCAGTTACAGACTGATGGGAGTTGTGGGACAGGGACAGCTTAGCAGGGGCTGAGGTTGATGCTCATTGCTCATATACAATACTGGAATGTATTTTCTTTTCAGGAAATTCAGTCCTGCTCCACAAGGATGCATGTGCTCATCATCTGCCAGTAACTGCCTGCCAATGCCCTACTACTATTGCTGCGCCTCTTTGACCGTTTGGCTTCCGGGCCGTCCAACCTGCGGCCCTCCAGCTGCTGCAGGACTACATCTTCCATAATGCTCTTTCAGGTAAGGGGCTGGCTGAGGAGGATGGGAGATGTAGTCCTGCTTTAACTGGAGGGCCGCAGGTTGGACGCCCCTGCTCTAGGCGGATCTTTATTTTAATAACATTTTTATAATGAAGGGTTAGTCCAGAAGTAATCAGGGACCTTACCCTTTGGGAACGCCCCCCAGTGTCATTCCAAATAAAAAACAGGTCCCAAATTTTGATTTTACGTGTCATGCACATGTCTAATAAATATTCCTCTATGTTTCTGCCGGCTTCATTTTCTTTAAAGAAAAGGATAAGGCTGCCATCTACTGGTAAAGTATCAAAAAGACTCAAATCACCATGAGGGTGCTACAAAATTTTTAATAAGTTAATTCAAACAAAAAAAGGACAAATTACAGGTGCTCTAGTCTAAACCTATAACTATATTCTTTCAATTAACATGCAGCTTTAGTACTGTATTTAGACCAAAGCACAAAAGTTCACCTACTACATTAAGGAACCCCATGATACTTGGGAACTAACTGTGTGTCAATAAACTCAAACAAAATGGTTGGGCTTCCACACAAGTATTTGTCATATGAAAGAGGACAGGGTTTATATAACTTGCGATTTTAACCCTTGATAGGAAGCACAAACCAAAAAAAAAGGGAGAAACTTTTTTGAGCTTTAACCCCTTCCGGAATGGCTTTGGTAACCTGCGTCTTCCCTTGAAGACCGCAGTTTTTTTTTTTTTAACATTTAAATTCCGTGCTCGTGATTTGCTGCAAAGCGATCACGTGCACGGAATTGAGGGGGAGTTCTGCTACGGATCGCTGGGGACACCCAGCGGTCAGTATCAGCCGCCCCTCGCGATCCCAGCATTCAAAGCAATGCTGGATCACGTATCATCAATGACGTACCTTGTACGTCCTGGTCTGCCAGTGACCTTTGACCCGGAAGTACCAGGTACGTCCCGTCTTGAAGAGGTTAAATAGATAAATAGGCTTACAAGGTTAAAAACATGTCCGTATTCACTCCTACATGGTGGCCACATGGTATGACAATTAGCCAATTAAAAAATAAATTACACCTGTGCTAAAATTCATGTTGTGCCTTTAGTACTGTATTTAGCCCAAGCACATAAACTCGCTTGTCCAGGGCCGGATTAAGAGCATCATGGACCTGGTGCTGAGGATTTTGGTGGGCCTTTTTATGGAAATAAATAAAATAGACAGAATGGACAGAATCTTAACTCCTCGACATCCATGTGTACTGAACATCAGTGCTCGACAGATAGTATAAGATAGAATCTTATGTGATGGGAGTACATCAGTACACTAAAAAAAGTCATCATACACGGATCCCCTGAAGCCACAACTTAGTGTCACTAATCCTTTTTAATAAGATAGGCAGGTTGAAATAGCGTAAATAACACAATACCTTTACTTTTGCTCTCACTGATTTCTGGGCCTAGAATGTTATGTCCTCTGAAGTGACTACAAATTCAGGAGTGCGTTTTATCTCTGGATAAATAAAACATTAAATAGTTCAATCTATTCCTACAGAAAGTAAAGTGTCAGGAAATACACACCAAACAGTTCGCCAACCAGACACAGTACAAAGGACAGACTCTGCCACACCGACACCCCAACCCACACACCAGGACAGGCTCTGCCACACCGACCCAAACACACACAACAGGACAGGCTCTGCCACACTGACACCCAAACACAGGACAGGCTCTGCCACACTGACACCCACATCAGGACGGTTTCCACATTTCTTATGTTGTTTGTGTTTTTGCCCCCTTATGAATTGTCCCCAGCGAGCCCCTCTCTTTGGTATTGATTTACGTGATGGCCGCAGCTAGCCCTCTTGTGTATTGATGCCGCGAGCCCCCACGTGTATTTGTGCACTCCAGAGAGCCCCCCATTGTGTATTTATGCCCCCAGCAGCCCCACATTGTATATTTATCCCACCAGACAGCCCCACTTTTTGGACCCCTCTCCCCTCTAACCTCCTCACTATCTACCTCCTCACTATCTACCCCCCCTCACACATCTATCCCCCTCCCTCCCCACTATCTACCCCCCTCCTCTCCCTCCCAGCTATCTACCCCCTCCTCTCCCTCCAGCTATCTACCCCCTCCTCTCCCTCCCCACTATCTACCCCCCCCCTCCCCTCCCTCCCCCCTATTCTACCCCCCACCCCTCCCCTCCCCACTATCTACCCTCCTCCCTCCCCACTATCCAAAAAAACTTACAATTTGCATTCAGTAACATCCCTCAAGTTTAGCAATGTCCCACATGCTTAGTTTTGTAATGCTTATTGAACATTACAGGATCTAAAATCTTAAATTATCCCTCTATTATTATTATCTAAGTAACTTGCACTGTTGTGCTCAGGTACCATCAGGCCAAGTGGGCAAGTAAATTAAAGTGGTCCCACAGTTACACAAACTGACACTATCTTTCAAACACACATACACATGCTTACACATACTTATACTAACATACACTTACTCATACTCACTAATACACACTTACACACATACATATTCATGCCCATACACATACACATCCATGCTAACACACAAACACATATACATACATATCCATGCTAATACACAAACAGTTCAAATCCTCCCTTACCTCTCTGGCAGCTTTCCCTCTGGCTACTCACACTGTACAAGCAGCCTTGCTTTCACCGTGGGGTCATGTAACATCATGTTATGTGACCCACTGAGTTCCTGCCTCCCTGTGCTGGTCCAACATTGTTCACAAAGGGCCAGTCCAACCTGCACCAGCTCTCTGCCCCCCCAGCTCCTAATTAAGATATTATTTTTGGTATTTTATGGATTTAACCCTTTCAGTGCCAGGGTTTTCCTTTGTATTTTATTTGCATTATTGCAGCCACTCAGTTTACTTGGTAAAGTGTGCACAGACAAAATATGTCCCAATTGGTGTCGTTTCTCTCCTACCACGTTTCACTGCTAATTCATTTTAATGATTTTGAAAAACACGTCCATGATTTTGGTAATCAGTGTAGATCTGCTGATCTACGTACATACTGTACCTACATGTATATTTTCTTTACTTGGCCAGTAAACCTAAAATGTATCTGCCTCTGTTCCTAGCATTGCCAGAGGAAAAAATATATCCCCCTGTTATCCTATATTCTCCTGTTATTACAGTACAATATCAGTTTCTGCTCTGGCATCCATAGGTCTTGTACGGTATTAGTATAGGCTATCCCATACAGTAGATAAAGTGCTAAATATACTGCACTGCACTATTATAAAGCATTTTGCTTGTCTTATATTAGCTACTTATGGTACGACCTATAATATCCAGTATCAGAGGGTTTTCATTCACCACTTGCGGGCATAAATAACCTGGAAATATACAATAATATAGCAAAAGTACACATTAGTAAAGAACGCAATCCATTCTTTCATCTACTAGAATGATGCAGAAACTGGTGATCACTGGATTCAAAAGACAAATTTGGTGCAGATGCTTGGACTACAAGAACGTACCAGAATATTTTGTGTGGAATAAATGTGATTATATGTGAAATACATAAGGGGAGTTCTGGTGGGGAAGCTACCAAGAATCAAGAAGGGTTATATAAATAAGTTTACAAATTAAGCCCCCCCCCCAATCTACAGTATGGCACTTATGCAGACTTTTGCATTATAGATTATTTTAAAATATTTTATTATTTCATCTATTGCATTTATTTTTAATGTTCACTATTCTTGTCATTTTTGAATATGCAGAAAAACTGGTGCCTGTGGAAATGCTGCATTTTTCTAGCAGAGACGGCGCATTTTAAAACTGAGTACATTAACCTTTTCTCACAGTGATTTCTTATGTTGATGGCATATTTCTTGCTTTTTTCTCTTGTTTTATGTAGGACAAATTTGAGAATGGTTTGTTTACTTGATAACTGAAGGGCATATTTATTTTGACTATAATATAATATAAGGAAATTTATATTTCTTTGTCTACATGTGTATTGGGTCAGCTTTTGACACCCACGTAGATTTTCTTTAGTCTCCAAAAGTGCTTTTCTATTTTTCTTTTTTTATTATTAACATTCAGTTACAAATATAAAAATATCAAAGATTGACAATTTAAACATTCTGTTAATAAACAAGCCTAACATTCAATTAAATTTAATTGGCTTATTCAAATTGTAATATAGTTCATTCGTCACATACACTCTAGATCACATGGAGTTAATAAAGTGTTTCAAGTTGCCTTTCTTATATATTATTTCTTTAATATATATATATATATATATATATATATATATATATATATGGCCTATCTGTTCTGGGGGGTTTGAGTGGGCATGATAAGACATCTTGCGGTCTTTACTCAAAGCTTGATTTGTGGATTAACCAGGGTATTACTTAAAGTATTACTTTTCACTAAAAGTACGTTATTCCTTGAGGGTAATTTGCTGATATATTTCGTTGACAACAAGAATTGGTTTCTCATGAGCCTTCTCGCCCTCTCTCTGGCTCTTCAATTATGGCAAGTTGCCTAGGTCCTGAAGCAGCAAATCAGCACCAGGCCATCACAATCGTGTTTGACCGTTGGTATGATGTTCTTATTGTGGAATGCTATGTAATGTGACCCTTCTAAAAAGTTCCACTTTTCACTCATCAGTCCACAGAATGTTATCCCATATTTCTTGGGGATCATCAAGATGGTTTTTGGTAAATGGTAAAGATGAGCATTTCTGTTTTTTTTGGTCAGCAATAGTTTTCGCCTTTCAATTCTCCCATAGATGCCACTATTGCACAGTCTCTTTCTTATTGTGGGATTGTGAACACTGACCTTAACAGAAGCTATTGAGGCCTGCCGTTCTTTACATGTTAGTCTGGGTTCTTTGGTGACCTCCTGAATGAGTTGTTGATGAACTCTTGGAGGAACTTTGGTAGGTCGGCCATTCTTGGGAAGGCTCACTACTGCTCCATGTTTTCTCTATTTGTAAATAATGGCTTTCACAATGGTTCGCTGGCATCCCAGAACCGTAGAAATGGCTTTATAACCCTTTCCAGTGTCAATTACTTTGTTTCTCATCTGTTCTTGAATTTCTTTATACAGCCACAACATGTGCTGCTTTTTGAAAACTTTTTTCCCTACTTCACTTTGCAAGACAGGTTCTATTTAATTGATGTGTAGATTCAACAGGGCTGGCAGCAATGGATGTGTCTAGTGAAATGAAACCCAATTATCAATTACATTTAGCTAATTGGTTGATTGTAGTAGTAAAGGGCCAGAGAGGCTTGGCAATCTTTTTTTCCTTTTATACATTATTTAAAAACTGCAGTTTATGTTTAGTCAGGTTATCTTTGTCTAATAATTAGTTTAATGATTGGAAATGTTTAAGTGTGACAAATATGCAAAAATAGAAATCAGGATGAGGCAAGCACATTTTCACAGCATTGGAAATGTGTGTTAGTATGAGTGTATATGTTTGTGTGTAGCATAAGTATGTATGTGTGTGAATAGGTTTGTGTAGGTGCAAGAGTGTGTGTAAATATGTATGCCCTATATATTGCAACATTGGGTGATGGGAATGATGGTAGGGATGAAAGATGATAGTGGGAGCTGTGAATATGGTTACTGGGGGATGATAATTGTGGGGAGGGTGGGAATTAAATATGTGATGGTCAGGGGCAATTCTATTCTTACACATACATATATGAATGCACCCTGTCTAACACCTTACACCTGCCTACATACATACATACATACATACACACCCACCCAATTTAACACAATACACTTAAAATGGTCAATTTCATACATTAATCTTTTGTATTATTCAGACTACCGGTTCTTTTCCAGTTGGTACCATCCCATGCCATTAGGAGCTATGTTTTTTCATATGTATCTTATTTAGAACTAATCTGTTCTTCAAATATAATTTTAAAAACATCTAAATGTATCCTGGATACAGATTACAGTTTCAGTATGTTTAGTTTGTTCCTTCTTATGCCTAAAAGGGAACATCAAATTAATAAAATGATCCAAAGTCTGCAAATGTCTCTGTTGTCTATTGTTTCTATTAGCCTGCAACTTTATTATAAACAATTTACTTTATCCTATTCTTTCTCAATGTTTATAGAATGACCTTGCGTTTTTGTATTCTTATATAAACTCCATATTTATTGAAGGAGAGGCCTCTGATGGCCTAAAAGCCGTTTACATATTTTCCTATGTTGGCCTAATAAAGACATTAGGCCAACTAAACTAAAGATTATGTCAGGTGTCCCCTAAACACAGGTCTGGACCCAATTCTGTTACACTGAGCGAAACCCTTCTAAACCTCCTTACATGTTAGAATTTATGAATAAAACATGTTTCTGCAATGGGGAACAAACTGCTGGCCACTCTAAGAGCAGGGCCAGTTGGGGCGATTATTGGCCTCCTTCTAACGGACCCACAAGGAATTCCTACAGGCCTCTGCTTTAGTGCGTCCTGTGTGTTGGCTATTGGTGCTGAGCGTCGGGATATGACTTTGGAACTGAAGCCGAGCGCACCGTAAGGGAGTACTGAAACAGAGGTCTGTAGTAACGATCCCACCACACCATCACCAGGGTAGAAAGAAAAAGAGAGAAGGGGAAGATGCAGAGATAAAGAAGAGAGAAAGAGATAGACATAAATTGGAAAGAGGAGAAAATGGGAGAGATAGAGAGAAAGATATAGGGAGGAAAGGAATAGATAGGGAAGAAGTGGGGAGAGAGAGATGTTGGGGTCATCTGAATATGTGCTGTAGGTTGTTGATTTTGACAATTAATTGACAATAGGTAGTTGACAATTGATTTTTCCATATGGAGGAGGGTGTCAGTCCCAGGGGCCAGATACACCACTATATTCACAGATAACACATTCCATTAGAAAGCACAAGAAAATGAGAAAATGTGTTGCCAGGTTATTTCCAGATGTTTGGAAGTATTTTAGTGTGTGTGTTTTTATTAATATTTACAAGTTTAAGGGCACTTTATATTCTGCTATATTATTTGCCCATACATGCCCAACTATGATTAGCAATTCATTAAAATGCTCATTGTTGACTAATTTAAATACACTAGCGCATACAAAATATTTAAGCAATGTAAAGGTTAAAACAGCATTTGATGATGTACAATTTTCACAATGAGACATATGTGGATATTTTGTATTTTACTGATGGGGCCTTCCTTTTTACATTCACTGCTTCTATTACTCATTCCAATATGTAATTCACTTTAACAACTACTTAATAATATACATTTTAGCAACAATTTACAAATCTGAATTAAAAACACGCAAAAATGTATGGTATATTTCAAAAGTTTGAGTGTTCAATTTTGCATGCCATTTACTCTAAAGACAACTCTTCAACTATTCAGTGCTTTTTGACATGTTATGGAACCTCCTATCAAACTTTTTAATGTAGTTTATGAAGAGGTACATAGCACAAACTTCATAACATGATCTTCTAATGTAAGAATCAAAAATGGAATTGTACAACTTGACATGTAACATTTGCTTACAACAAAGGCGATATGCATTTGATACAAACTTGGTGAAACATGTGGAAATGGAACACTTCAGTTCAATACCTGTGGCCTGTGTTCGGAGTACGAACGATTGTATTATTTCTACACATCTAAAGACACACTCCATTCGTTCAAAGGGTAGTTTAATAAAACTATGTAAAAGACATGTGATAGTAATTTGTTGGCAAACATAATCACAGTTTCAATGAAGTGTTACATTATATTGTTTCTTGAAAAAAAGAAATCCGGGAAAAACTATACATTCATGCTGTGGAGTTATGAGATGAATTCATTTAAATTGTCATACCATAGTAACATACAAATAAAAAGATGATTTGTCTAGCTTTTATATTCGGCTTTGTTTTTATTTTTTATGGTGAAACTATGGGGTGTGTCCCTAAAACATATCAGATAATTGATTATAAAGAAAGTTTATAACAATCTGTAACACAAATGACATAACAATCCAGTACCATATAGCATGGCCAGTCTGGGACATTGTAGGTAATAATAATAATAATACTGTATTTACTCGATGATAAGACGACCCCCATAATTTGAATATTAATTTAGGAAAAAAAGAAAAAGCCTGAATATAAGACGACCCTATAGGAAAAAAGTTATACTAGTAAATATTAATTCACATGTAAACTATTTTTTCAGAAAAACTATGATTGAGAAAAATGCATTTTTTTTGTTTTTATTTCCTTTTATTTGCCAACCTGCCCCCAGTTATGCACATCTGGCCCCCAGATATGCCCTATACACCCCCATATGCAACTCTGCCTCCCTGATATTCCTTTTAACCCCATATATGCCACTCTGCCTCCAGAAAGCCCTTATACCCCCCATATGCCACTCTTACCCTCCCCCGACTTACCAGTGCTTCCCTAGATTTGTCCCCAGTGCTTCAGACTCCCTGGTGTCTAGTGAGGCAGCGGTGGAGGTCTGAGCGATGTGCGCAGACAACCTCCACTGCTACTGTCTACTGCCATCTAGCGGACAATAACTATTATTACACTTCTATTTAATAAAGCATGGAGAGTGACCCTCTCCCCATCTAAAGCTATACACTTTAATTGGAAGTGACCCTCTCTTTCTCTCAGGGGCATCCATTCAGGCGATCTTCCCTGGCCCCCTTCACTATCGGGCTATGCAACGACTCAATGATCAATCAATCTCCCCGACGGACGAGGTAAGATTAGAACTACGCTGGTGGCTGACCCACATGGCTCCCAACTTTACTTTACTTTACTGGAATCCAATGCAAATTCGAGTGGATGGGGGGCTGCCTGCGGTGAGTTAGTCACAGGGGGCCTATGGAGCAAGGAGGAGAATTGCCTCAAACTTATTGTGGGCACGTTCGCTATTCACCGCTTCACAAAAGACGAGACTTGTTGTTTGGTGGTGCTTCGGATGGACAATGTCTTGGCAGTTACGTGAACCATTTAGGAGGCTCCCGTTCGAAGCACCTCTCAGACCTTACCGAAGACTTTTACCAGTATTTCCTGGATCGCCGCCTCACCATCTGGGCGGAATACCTCCCCACAACCTGATGACGGACTGGTTCTCCAGGCAATGGAGGGGCGTAAGGGACTGGAAACTCTATCCCAAGATGTTTCACGCTCTCAACCGGGTGAGAGGTCCCCTGACACTGGACATGTTCGCCTCCAGGATGAACTGCCAGACATCCAGGTTCTTCAGTTGGATGCTGGATCCATGGTCCCTGGAGGTGGATGCCTTCCTTCAGACTTGGCCGTAGGAAGCAGCTTACACTTTTCCACTGTTTTCCATGGCCCTCGGGTCTCTCCACACACTGAGGCATCAGCAGGTCATTATTCGCACCCCTCTGTTGTTTCCCCTTCTACTGGAGTTGTCGTGTGTCGACCCTCTTCTTCTTCCTCCTCTCAAAACCTGCTGGCCGATCCAGAAGGGAATCCCCATACCCTGGTGCTTCAAGACTGCCTTGCTCTTGTGGCCTGAACCGTTTCAGGGGTTCCTGGAATGTACCAGGTTTTCAACAGAGGCTACAGAAATACTCTGGCAATCTTGGGCCCCAGGAACTCGGTGAACCTACATCCAGGCATGGGGTACCTGGGGTGGCTGTGTTAGAAACAATCTATTGATCCCTTTACGGCACCAGTGGTAGCAGTCCTCAATTTCTTAGCCCATCTTCATTCATTAGGGTAATCTGCACCATCAACATCTTTTGTTTGGCCATTTCGGCTGCACACATACCAGGTCAGGGGTTTTGGTGTAGGGAAGGACCCGACAGTATGTCTTCTTTTTCAAGACATCAGGTTGGCTAGGCCTCCACGCTCTAGGTACACAACATTTTGGTCCTTCGTTTCCTGGAGAACTGGCCCGATAATGACGCTCTTCACCAGCTATTGGATAAAATGTCTCTGCCTCTCTGCCTGATTTCTTTTCGCAGGGTATCTGACATCAGGGCTTTTGACACGGACTCTTTCGTCTTCTCCCCAGACGGTATTTCGGTCTCTATATCCACGGTTTTGCCCCCCCATGGGCCTCTTTTAATCTCCTATGTACGTCCTTTTAAACAAGTGTTGGCCCCTACAGTGGCTATTTGGATTAAGTGGACGGGTCGTTCGGGGCTCGTTCGGTAAGGGGAGCAGAGGCTTTGGCTGCCTTTGGGCTGCGCGGATCCCTATTGGACATTCTGGCTGCGCCAGGGCTCATTTTATTAAAAATGCAAATACGAAGCCTCCTGTCTTGCTATAAAATTGGGGATTACTCTAGCCTTGGTGTAGAGGTAATGTAAATTTTATTAAAGACAGGAGGCGAGTGTTTCCCTCCCTCATGTTGCTGGAGGCTTCAGTAAAGAAAGTAATGCAAATACCCGCCTCCTGTCTTTAATACAATTTAGATTACCTCTACACCAAGGCTAGAGTAATCCCAATTCAGAATATCAGTAATCAGATATTTGGCTTGCCTAACTCTAATATCTCCAAAGCCATTGTATTTTTTGGAAAACAAAGAACATTATTATTTGAGTATTATATTTATTACTGTATTTTTATGTAACATGATTCTACCTGTCTGCTTTGAGGTCCATTGCTCTATATCAAGACTTGCGCATTCATATTATTATTCATTTGACCTCATTTATGTATTTGTCAATATTTGCATTTTTCCTTACTAGCCCATATTAAGGTTTGCATTACGATCGTCCAAGCAGAAAAGGATATTAACTTCAAGATACAAATCTTTAATTGTTTTAATTAAGAAATATATTTGCAAATAAAAGAGCAGCTATACCTATATTTATTAAAACACAGCTTAAGTCATTTAATTAAAAACATGGCTGGAAATATGTGTTCAAATCTTGGGGGCATTAATTATTTTTAAATTAATTGCAGATTTGGGTGGAAATGTTACCAGTAGGTTAAGGTTATAGACCGGTTCTACAAGCTGTAAAGAACAGTGCATTGGTACTTACTGTGCTCATTTTGTCAATTTATACTAACATAAACACATTTTGAAAGTGAGATCAGGATTAAATAATCCTTTTGCCATGTTAAATTTCAGGCAACTAATTTTGCAAAGAGGGAAGTCCCTGACACCTTCTGGATTCACCTTTTATTATAGAAATGTAAAAAATAGGGTTCCCCCAGAGTAAGGACGGTCAGAAAAGGGGCAGCAGAAGAAATAGTAGAGAGCTGGGCCTGGGCAGACAGACAGTGGCAGATGATAGGAACAAGCAGACCTGTGGAGCAGTGAAGAATCTCCACAATATTATGGATTTTTTTTTAAAAAAAAGGTTCCCCCAGAATAAGGACGGTCAAATAGGTGCAGCAGCAGTAGTAGAGCACTGGGCCTGGGATGGCAGACACTGGCAGGTGATAGGTACATGCAGCCCCGTGGAGGTAGACGGGGCTTCCACAATATTGTATATTATACATATTATATTGTAACTTATTGTCACCAATATTTATTTATCAATAAAGAATAATAGATGCTATGATAGAAAGATTTCTGTAGAATTTTAGGTTAGGCTATTAGAAAAACAGACAACTGTCTTAACTAAACTCTAGTCAGGAACAGGGTAAAAATGCCTGCTGCAGTTTCAGTAATACACTACAGTAGTCACTACAGTTTCTTCAATCCACCCCACATCTGCACTAAAATAGACTATTAGATAACTTGCAGTATGGAAGGTGAGTGATGAGCATTAATCTCAGCCTGTCACTAATCTTACTGTCACTGTCTCACATTCCATCTCTCATCAGTCTGTAACTAACAAGCAAAAATGACGTCAGCACATTTATATATCTTCCCACTTTACCTCATCAACGACCGACAAAACAACGGCATAGCGGCTTCTAATGGCAGTGGCTACACGTGGTGACGAATGGACGAATCATGACAAATTTTCGACACTTTTGCAGTTTGTTTTCCTCAGTTTCATTGGAGATCACCCTCGTTATTATTGATTTGTACAAAAGCACAAAACAGGCAATTGTTCGTTAAAAATAAAGTTTGTACGAAAATCAATGCACAAGTCTATACACAACGGTAACTACACACACATGAACATTGCACTTCAGCATTGAAGAGTTTAAACATATACACATTGAGATTTTGGACTCCAGTACTGAAGAGGTTAACCACACACATAAAACAAAAGGTTTATACGTAATATAAGAAAGTTTTACTTTATCAAGAGGTTTTTAGATAAATGGAAAAGCCTCCCATTAGAAGTGGCAGTTAGGAAATTTAATAATGTATCTGATATGCATAAAGCATACTTACCAACATTTCCTTCTGAATCCAGGGACAAAGGGATAGGGCCTAAAGGGGCAAGGCCACATACGCTGCATGACCCTGAAGCATTGAGCCCTAGGCTACCCAGTACAGATACCGGGTAGTTTGGAGCGCATTTACAAGCGTCTAGGCTGTGTATGTCTTAGACATATGCAGTCAAAATACAATGCTGCCTGTGCACAGTGTATTGCAGAGACAGACCCGAATTTTACAGGACTGTCCTGGTAAATTTGGGACTGTTGGCATGTATGGCATAAAACTATCCTGAATCTAAGAAATGGCCAAGGTCTTATTAAGGTCTGAGTCTTTACAAAGGGAAAAATTGGCAAACTGGACGGGCTAAAAAAATCGTATATTAAATCAAATTCTATGTTTCTGTTTCATTGTTCCCTTACTACTGACTACTGACAGCAGACTATCTGCTCCCTATATTGCTTTTAAATTTCACAGCTCTGTGAGCCAGTTCTATGACACTGGCAATACTGTGAAAGGGGCACTGTAGTGTCCCATGGATCCCTCTAAACAAACAGTGCATATGAAAGTACATAAAGTTGGAAAAAGAAAATAATAAAAAAGTACTTACCGTAGAGAGGCTGTAGTGCTGCAGCTTCACAACACTCTATGGGCCAGATATTTTTGCCTCTGATTGGCGGCTTGAGGTGGTTACTATTTCCCCTGCATGGAAGCTAGCTAGGGGCAAATGAATATGGCAGATTCTGCAAACTCTTTGTAGGCATATGCAAGGGGGACATCAGGAAAATTTAAAGTACATATAATGTTTTGTCTGTAAAACATCACCTTTAGTCACAAATAAGTGTTCTGTATTGTTCAGCTGCACTAAACATGTAGATTGTGGTTAAGATCTAGTAGCAAATAATTAAGCAAAGACAATTGCATTCAAATAATTTTGAATGAAGATATTTTAATTGTGTTAAATTTCATGCAGAACATTACTTTGCGCACTTAGTTGATAAAATCAAAATATAATACTCCAAATATTGTTTTGCATATACTACAGGAAATACATTTATCAAACTGAAAAACTATTGCCATAAACTGTTTCCCTTAAAAAGTCAATTACCCACACACTATTTTTGGCAAGAAGTATCTCTGGAAAAAAAAGAGGCTGCGTTGTTTTTGATTTATTTTGGACTTTCCATCCCAGATGGACATTAGAGTCTTTAGGGTGGAGAGCTGATTTTAACAGGGTTAAACCTAGCCCGATAAATGAGGTGAAGTTTTAAATATGAGGACAACTATTTTGTTGCATGTTAGTGCTGTGACTTCTAAAATACCATCTGTAACCATTTAGCTTTTTCTTGTAAAGCGTGGCCTGGAATGCTTGACTAATAAAGTATCTTAGTCTAGGGAATAGTGCTTGAAGTTCACAAAAGAGCAAGATACAGAGTTCTATAGAGAGCTAGCATATGTAAAATCTTATGCAGAATTGTTGAGCAGGGTGTTGTTTTAAGTCTTGTATAATTTAGATTAATTCCTATCAAATGTCATATATTTTCCGTAATTGAAGGACTATGGTAAATCAAGACAACTTCATAGTAATAGATCATTTGTCATTCAGACATTGTGAACCATTGTCTGACAACGTTTAATAGGGTCTTAATGGAAAACATAATCTAAAACTTGGAAACCTGTATTTACTAAGCAGTGCTACACTATATGAAATACTAAAAGGCATCATGTACCACCACATAGATATAACAAGGGCTTTATAGAATAGATTTATGTGGGACAGGTCAATATGTTTATTCATTAGGTCACAGAAAATGTGTTAGGAGATTGCTACAATGGAGATCTTTTACATCAATGAATGAAACCTCATTAGTTACAGAGCCACTGAATTTTTTCCCCCCACACATGCAGTCTCTTTCAATTTTTGGCACATATTTGAGAATGAGATGGTAACTGAGGAACTAGAAAGTTTTAGTATCCTTTGCATTAAAGAAGAACTCGCACTTATAGGAGAATCTACAAATGATGCAGACAACTCCTGTCAGTTTGTCAACCTTTACATGACTGTTTGGGCCCAAAGTCCTCAAATTCCAGCCCCTTCACCGATAAATAACAACAGAAGCAATTGGTGTGGTTAAGGGTGTTGGCCACAGCTTTTATTAACTCCCCATGACAGTACAGCCATATAATAATAACATGACACACTAACCAATAACAACCTGCCAGCTGCTAGGCCTAAGCCCAACAGGCAGTCCCAAACCATGAATACCAAGTGTTCTGGCCCAGCGTGTGCCATTAGCCTCCCACTGGGCCAGTCTCGCGAAGCTCATATACGCAGTGCATCCAGGTACCACCAACTCTCCGTGGCCAAGGTAGGGAATCTTCCGTCATGGAATCTTCTGCCAAAACATGCACAATTCACATTGAAATAGCAATAGGGAGGGAGGGTGTCAAGACCCCGGGAGGGTGGGAAGTTCCCATCCTTAAGCTCCAGACAGGGAAGAGGTAGGAGTTACCCTTTCATAACTTTTTTAACCCCTCTACCTGCAACAGTGTTGCGCTCATTATCCAGTGAAGGGACGTCTGACCTGCCTGAACTTTTAACCTGGGTCAGCAGTCATATTTCCCCTTTTCTAATAGTCCTGGGGGCCCTTTTAACCTAGGATCTCACTCTTTCACTATGATTACCTTAATAAGGTATCTTATCTTAAGATAATAAGATCCTGATATATTGAGATAATACTGTCATATTTGCTCACAAATATTTTGACACATCAATGCCTAAATTATTAGAACTTTATGTAAGCTTCATGGACATTGCTGATGTAATCATGCAGTTATCCGTGGGAATTAATTTGTGGAGTGTTTTCAGAAAGATTATTTCCCTTTAAGTGGTAGTTTCTGGTAATTTTAGAGTTATAAGATATACAAATAATTGGGTTTTAGGATGTTTTACTAGCCTGAAAGTGGAACATTTAGAGGTATTTTGTTCCAGCCTAAATTCCATGAAAGGAAAACTTTAAAAGAGCTGCATCATGGAAAACAAATATAACTGTTTTAATAGTGACTGAGAGACAATTTCAAATTTTAGCCAGTAGGATAGCTCAATTGATAAAATACCCTAACTGCTGAGCCTGTTTAAACTCCTTGTCACGGGTACAAACCCAACAGGGTCAACTCAGCCTTTCATCCTTGGTCGATAAATAAGTAATAATAATGCCTATTGTTCAGCTGACTATCTGGTTAAGTGTGCTTTGAGTCCCATTGGGAAAAGGTGCTATATAAATGATGTAATTGTATGCTATTGCCTTACAATACTTAAGGTAAAAATAGATAAATGGCTCAACATTAGGAATAATGTAAATAATTGTGTACATAATAATTTTTACTGAAGGGAAACTTTATTAAATAAAAACACTGAGGTATAATTGTTTATATAAAATCTCAATACCATAATTAAGTGAGCACCTGAATATCATAAACACATGTGCTCAACTTTGAAAATTGTTGTAATTGAAATAAGAATTCTAATTTTGAGCTGCCCCACAAAAGTTTCCAGATTTCCCTAAAACGCATTATGTGGCTTCCAGGGGCGTCGCCAGGGGGGGGCCAGAGGGGGCCATGGCCCCCCCTACATTATGCTGTGCCCCCCAGTGTGCCCCCCAAGTGAAACGCTATACCATTGAACACTAAGCTCCAATTGCAGCCGATGCAGCTGACAGTTTCAAAGTGGCTGTAAAACCGCCTCCGCAGGCTGCTTAATGGATTGCTGGCATGCCAATCACTGACTGAGGCTCTTCGTCCCGCCCTTTGAAGGGCAGGCTCTTACAGAACAGTTGCTTGTCACTGCCTGACAGGGAGAAGAGCATGAGGGAGAAGAGCAGTCTGCTGTGTTACAGTGCAAGAATGAAGGCCAGCAAAAAAGTATTTTATTTTAAATAAATAGTGGAGGTGACAGAAGGAGGGACATTAACAAGGTGGGGGCTGCATTGGGAAAAGTAAATAATACACAAAGATGGTGGCTGGGGACATAATTACACATCAGGGTGGTTAGAAGGATGTCACATATATCAATACACAAACGGGGGGGTTAATACACATGGGTATGGGGGCCATTATATTAACCAGTACAAGGGGTTGGTGCATCAATACACAAGGGAGGGGGGCTGGCTGGGGGCATCAAATAAATCAATACACAAG
>VKOC01021268.1:0-30336 GCA_009364415.1 Spea multiplicata | reverse complement strand
ACAGCCGCGGTCGCAGTTGCTGCTTGCTCCGGCAACAAGATAAGTAGGGTGAGGGAGGGGGGGTGCAGTGAGAAAGGGTAGAGGGGGGTTAGATAGTGAGAAAGGGGGAGAGGGGATAGATAGAGACGGTACATATTGAGAAGTGGGGAAAGGGGTTACACAGTGAAAAGGGGGAACATAGTGAGAACGGGGCAGATAAGATGAAGAGAGGGGTAGTGTGAATGCGTATGAGAATGAATGAATAAATGTGTGGATGAATTGTGTGAATGCGTATGACAATTAATGAATTCATGTGAGGATGAATTGCTTGAATGATTTGTGAGACTGCATTAATGAATTGTTAATGATTTGTGTGAATGATTAAATGCAAAGATGGTACATGAAGGGTGGGCTTTAACAATAAATAAATATGGGCTGCTCAGGCTTAAATGCCCGGGCCTATTTTTTTCCCAGTCCGGGCCTGGATAGGGGTGTAAGGAATATCTGGGCCAGAGCGGCATATAAGGGTGTATAAGGCATATATGGGGGGTAGGGTGGCATATAGGGGGTTAAATGGAATATCTGGGAGTCAGAGTGGCATATAGGGTGTATAAGGCAAATCTGGGGGCAGAGTGGCATATAGGGGTATAAGGCATATCTGGAGGCAGAGTGGCACATAGGGGGTATAAGGCATATCTGGGAGGCAGATGTGCATAACTTGGGCAGAGTGGCAAAGGAAATAAAAACAAAAAAATCCTTTCTCAATCATAGTTTTTATTAAATATCAAAAAATATTTTATATGTGAATTAATATTTACTAGTAACATTTTTTGTATAGGGTAGTCTTATATTCAGGCTTTTTCTTTTTTCCTAAATTAATATTCAAATTTTGGGGGGTCATCTTATAATCGGGGTCGTCTTATAATGAAGCAAATACAGTAATTCTAGATCTAAAAATGAAATAGTATCCAAATGTGTATCAAAAGTAAGTGAGGTTTTTTTTTTTATTACAATTAACATAATATACAAACTCATGTATATAATTAAGATCAGCGTTCCAGAAAAATAATAAATCATCTATATAGCATCCAAAATATTTAGAAAATGTATTACCAGAACCAAACAAAAATTGTTCCTCCCAAAAATTCACATAGAGGCTAGCATATGAGGGTGCAAAGCACGCCCCCATTGCAGTGCCCTGAAGTTGGAGGTAAATGTTACCATCAAAACTAAACAAATTCTACGTAAAAATAAAAATGGCTTGTAACAAAAAAAACAATAGTACCAGGAGCATAGAAACATAGAAAGTGACGGCAGATAACCAGTAGGCCCATCCAGTCTGCCCAACCTCTGAGTACTCTCCTTTAGTACTTGCCCTTATCCTATATCTAGCTTGGCATTATGCCTATCCCATGCTTGCTTAAATGACTTTACTGTATTAACATCTACCGCTTCCACTGGGAGGCTATTCCATGCGTCCACTACCCTTTCCGTAAAGTAATATTTTCTGATGTTACCATTAAACCTTTGCCCCTCTAGTTTATGATTGTGTCCTCTTGTTGCGGTTTTATTTCTCCTTTTAAATAAACTTTCTTCCTTTACTTTGTTGATTCCCTTTAAGTATTTAAATGTTTCTATCATATCCCCCCTGTCCCGTCTTTTTTCCAGGCTATATAGGTTAAGATCCTTTAACCTGTCCTGGTAAGGTTTATTTTGTAATCCATAAACCATTTTAGTAGCCTTTCTCTGAACTTTCTCCAACATATCTATATCCTTCTGGAAATACGATCTCCAGTACTGTACACAATACTCCAAGTGAGGTCTCACCAGTGATCTATACAACGGCATGAGCACTTCCCTCTTTCTACTGCTAATATCTCTCCCTATACAACCAAGCATTCTGCTAGCATTACCTGCTGCTCTACTGCATTGTCTACCTACCTTTAAATCCTCAGAAATAATTTCCCCTAAATCCCTTTCCTCACACGTTGAGGTTAGGACAGTACCAAATATTCTATACTCTGCCCTTGGGTTTTTATGCCCCAGGTGCATTACTTTGCATTTATCCACGTTAAATGCCAGATCCCTGAGGTATCCCACTGGTAACAAGACCTTGTTCTGAATATACGCCATTGACTACAACCCTCTGTTTTCTGTCACTCAGCCACTCCTTAATCCATTCAACAACATTGGGATCTAAACCCAGAGATTGCAGTTTATTTAAAAGTCTTCTATGTGGAACAGTGTCAAAGGCCTTACTGAAATCCAGATACGCAATGTCTACTGCACCACCTTGATCAATTACTTTAGTCACCCAATCAAAAAAATCAATAAGATTTGTTTGGCAAGATCTTCCTGAGGAAAACCCATGTTGTTTTTGATCTTGAAACCCATGTGACTTCAGATGTTCAACAATCCTTTCCTTTAACATTGTTTCCATTAATTTTCCCACTACAGATGTAAGACTAACTGGCCTGTAGTTGCCCGACTCCTCCCTACTGCCTTTTTTGTGAATAGGCACAACATTCGCTACTTTCCAATCCCCAGGGACAACTCCCGTTACCAATGATTCGTTAAATATATCAGTTAACGGTTTTGCTAGTACACCCCCAAGCTCTTTTAATAACTTGGGGTGTATCCCATCAGGCCCCATCGACTTATTTGTCTTTACCTTAGACAACTGAAGTAGAACCTCCGCCTCGATAAACTCACATATTTCAAATGATTCAGTCTTTTTTCCTAACTGAGGTCCCATTCCATCATTTTCATCTGTAAAAACTGAACAGAAATATTCATTGAGGCAGTCAGCTAAACCTTTTTCCTCTTCTACATATATGCCTTTTGTTTTTAGTCTAACTAATCCTTGTTTAACTTTCCTTTTCTCATTTATATATCTAAAAAATGTTTTATCTCCATTTTTTACTGATAGGGCAATTCGCTCTTCTGCCTGTGATTTGGCAGTTTTTATAACTTTCTTTGCCTCTTTCTGCCTAATTTTTATAGATCTGTCTATCTTCCTCACTTTGGGTATTTTTGTATCTACTAAAGGCTAACTTCTTGTCTTTCACGATTTTGGCCACTTCTGCAGAGTACCACAGCGGTTTCCTTAATTTTTTACTCTTACTGACCAACCTAATACAATTTTCTGTTATCTTTGATATAATCACTATATTTCTGTAAGCACCACTCAATGGCTCGCAAACTCTGTAGATAGGTATGGTAAAATAAAGCATGGCAACAGCCAACAGTATCCAGGTTGCCATTTAAGTTTGCTCATATGTTGAAGCACCTGCTTAGTATAGTGAAACTTTTGTAGTTTCACTATACTAAGCAGTAGTGAAACTTTTTTAACCCTATATACTGTATTTGCTCGATTATAAGACAAGTTGTTTTTCAGAGCAAACGCTCTGAAATTTTTTTTTTCCAATTTACAATTGCTTTATTAAACCATGCCATTTTAGAAGAAATGTTTAAATTACATTATACAGGAAAATGCATTTATATTGTTTAACATTCTTTTTGTTTCAAATCTCCTTTTATTGAAGAAAAATACTGCAAAGAACATAAGGACCGGTATATAAGGCATCATAACAGAGCAGTATACATCAGGCAAGGTATACAGACGAGAAGACAGTTCACATGCGAACAGAAAAGGCGTACATCGTACAGCAGATACCTCCAGGGGTTACAAAAAACAATAATAGTCACAATGCATACAGGTCCAGTAACAAATGCCCCACCAAGGAGGCAGTACAGAGGACTGTTATATGAGGAGCACCACAATGGAGAAAAGAGCAAAAAAACAAAAGTAAACAAAACCGAACAAAACAATGAACGGAAATAAATGGAAGGTTGGTTCGCCGGATAGATGATAACCCAGAGGAGGACGGGAAGGAACAGAATATGCAAGGGTCAAACAAATGGGAGAGCGCCAGGGGCGGGGGAGAAGACCCAGTCGTCACACGTCCAAGTCGGGGGGTTCGTCAAGAAAGCGACCCAAGACAGTCTGGAAAGTCGTGGAAGCCAGGAACTCCCTCCAGGGAAGCCACTTTAGGCCGTTTTTATAACCGAGTCCCCTAGAGGTCATGACTAGGTCCTCCATCTGGCAGATAAAGTTGACCCTCCGGAGCCAGACTGACACGGGAGGGGTCTTGGGTTGCTTCCAAAACTGAGGGATAACGGCCTTGGCGGCAGTAACGAAATGAATAGATAGAGACCTCTTATAGGAACCCATGCTGGAGGACGTGTGGTGCAGCAAAAGCATTTCAGGAGTTGCCTGGAAACTAGGATCGTCTATGGCCCGTATAACCGCGGTCACCGCCTCCCACAGAGGTCATATCAGAGGACAGGTCCACCACAGGTGCAGGTAAGTACCGACATCGGACCCACAACGCCAACAATGGGGAGGCACGTCTGGGAGGAAGTGATGGAGATCAGCAGGCACCCTATACCATCTAGTGAGGAGCTTATATGCGGATTCCTGCAGCCTACTAGACGTGACCAACCGTAGCGTGAGTGAGATCATCTGATCCCATTCATCGGTCTCGAATGTACGGTTCAAATCCCTTTCCCATAAACTAAGGAAGTAGGGCTTCTTAGAGGTACGGTGTGCCAGCAGGAGTTTAGAAATGATGGAGAGGAGATGTGAACATAGAAGTTCGAACGGGGTCAGGGGCTTGGTAGCGCCAGAGGCGGGGGACAGGGATGAGAGAGAGTGCCGAATCTGGTGAAAGAGGAAAGGCACCCTAAAGGGCACGGGGGTCTGGGGAACGAAGTCCGAGATGGAGCGAACAGAGTCCCCCGCGTAGAGGTGAGTAACACGGAGCACCCTCTCCCCCTCTGGGAGCAGGGGCGCTATGTCGGCACAGGCCAAGCCAGGAGGAAAGTCGGGGTTGGAGGAGACAGGGGTAAGGGGGCCTGGGCAACTTATACGGGGATACCTGACCAGGGACCTGGTGAGGACTCGAAGCGTCGCCCTGACAGTCGGATGCCCCGGTTCGGTTAGCCTGCGGTACACCGGCAGGAGCCGGGGTATCGCCGCAATATCGACTGAGAAAAGGGAGTTCTCGATGCGCACCCATTGTTTATGTGGGCAGGAAACCCACTCCACGACCCGACGCAGATGGGAAGAAATCCAGCCCTCTATGTCCGGGAGGCCCAGGCCAGCTTGATCCTTAGTGCCGATTAGATAAGAATGCGCCAATCTAGGAGAGCGGTTGGACCAGACATACCTAGTAAAAAGCCTAGTCCATTGCCTAAGAAAGGATCGGGAGAGGAAGACAGGGAGGGTTTGGAAGAGATAGAGAAGGCGGGGGAGTATATTCATCTTTAGTACGCTCACCCTGCCGAACCAGGAGATGTGACCGAAGGTCAGCCGTAACAGAGGACAGGAGTGGAACGAAGTTGGCCTCCACCAGGGAGGACAGGTCTGCCGGGAGACGGACCCCTAGGTAAGTTATAGAAGAAACAACCCATCGAAAGGGATATGTGCGACAGATCTGCGTCTGCAGAGGGGGAGGGACACGCAAGCCCAGGATCTCAGATTTTTGTAAATTTATCTTAGAGAGGGAAAGGGCTTGAAACCTACTTAGTTCGGCAGTGAGGTGGGAAAGGGAGGTTAAAGGGTCAGTGACCAGGCAAAGCATGTCGTCCGCATAGATGGAGAGTTTATACTCCACACCCGCGACCGAGAGGCTAGAGATGGATGGGTTCGCCCGGATAGCATTGGCCAGGGGCTCAAGCATTAAGATGAAGAGCATAGGGGAGAGCGGGCAACCCTGCCTGGTGCCATTGGCCAGGGCAATTTTATCGGAGAGGGTTCTGTTGACACGGACATGGGCAGAGGGCGAGGAGTATAGGGCGCGTATGAGTTAGGGCCCATGGCCAGCCGCTCCAGCACCTTAAACAAGAAGGCCCACGAGACCCGGTCGAAGGCCTTCTCGGCATCCATGGAGACCAATAGCAGAGGAGTGTGGCATGACTGGGCCAGCGCCATCAGGTCAAGGACCTTAAGGGTATTGTCTCTGGCCTCCCGGCCAGGGACGAAGCCAACCCGGTCACTGTGGATAAGACCGGGGAGGAGGGGATTGAGCCTCGAGGATAGCACTTTGGACAGAATTTTAAGATCAGTGTTGATGAGCGATATGGGGCGATAATTGCCACATATCTCTGCATCTTTGCCAGGTTTTGGGATGACTGTGATGTGCGCGGTGTTGGTATGTGGGTCTAGGGGTGCCCCAGTCGCCAAGGCATTAAAAAGAGTCACCATGTGAGGACCCAAGGTTTCAAAGAATTTACTATAATATAGCGGAGTGAAGCCGCCCGGGCACTTACCCTTCGGGTGGGATTTGATCGCCCTACCTATCTCCTGCAAACTGATGGGCGAATTGAGACCAGCCCTATGCTCGGCAGAGAGTCTCAACTTCAAATTCTCATCTAGATAGGTCGCCATACTAGATATAGTCGGCTCATCGGGGCCCTCACCCCCCTGCAGGTTGTAAAGCTTACTATAGTGAGATACAGCGGGCAATGTCTTTTGTGAGATGAGTGCAAGTTGTGAGAGGCGTCCCGGAGCTTGGGGATGTGCGTAGTGGAACGTTTGGCCCTAAGCGCCCTAGCAAGCAGTTTCCCGGGTTTATCCCCGAGCTCATAAAAATGCCTTCTGGTTAGAAGGAAATTCCTCTTAACCCTAGAGTCCAGGAGGGAAGAGAGGCGGGTACGTAAGGCCTGAAGTTGTACGAGAACGTCAGAAGCTAGGGTGAGTTTGTGTCTGAGTTCGAGGTCGGCTATTTGGCGCGTTAATGACATCAAGGACAAATGGTCCAGGCGCTTAAGCTTGGCGCCAAGTTGAATCAGATGGCCCCTAATCACCGCCTTGTGGGCCTCCCAGATCGTCGGAACAGGGGTACCGCAGGAGGAGTTATCAGAGAAATAGTTTCTGAGGTGCGCATCGAGCTCCGGGAGAAAGGTGGGAGTATTTATCAGATTTGAATTAAGACGCCGACACCATACTTTGGGGGGGGTGGAGGGGAAGGCGAAGAGTCACATGTATGGGGGCATGGTCACTAATGCTCTGAACGCCTATAGTGGCCGAGTGAAGGTACTGGAGGTGGTGGTGGGATAGGAAGAGGGCATCTATATACGCGTATAGCGCCTATGTGGAGGAGAGTAAAAGGTAAAGTCAGAGGTGGTAGGGTGCTGGGCTCTCCACACGTCCACCAGCTGGTTAAGGAGGACCATATGTTTTACCTTTTTGATTTGCGAGTAGGGGAGGTGGGAAGTACCTGTCGAACAGTCAAGTCTGGGGTCAAGCACCATGTTGAGATCCCCGCCAAATATCGTCAAGCCCTCCTGACAATCTGCCAATTTGGAGAGGAAGCGAACCAGGAAGGGTATTTGGTCTTTGTTGGGAGCGTAAACAGTGGCGAGCGTAACTTTGTGCATCCCTATATAACCCTTAACTATCAAGCTTCTACCCTCCGTGTCCCTCCACGTATCAAGTAGCCTGAAGGGGAAACTTTTATGCAGGAGTATAGCAACCCCTTTAGTCTTAGAAGTGGGGGAACTAGAAAAGAACTAGATGCCGTGTGGTAGAGTCTGTCCGTCATCTTGAATTCCCTAGTGGCTACAAAGTGGGTCTCTTGAAGGAAAGCAATGTGGGATCGAAAGGAGTGAAGGAGGAGAAGCAACTTGGATCTTTGCTGAGGTTTATTTAAGCCTCTCACGTTCAGAGAGGTACATTTAAGGTGAGTAGTAGCCATGAGACATCAGGAGCCAAGGGCCAGGAGGGGGCTGCGAACCATACCTTTTGTCACAACCCAGAGCAAAAAAACGGTTACAGAAATCCGTGCATTAGAAGACAAAAACAAAACCGAACTGAGCAACGAAGAGCCCGATGAACAAGCATCGAATAGTGAGCCGATTGACCACGCGAGTGGTCGTTGACCTATTACCCCGGCCCAAAGGACAGGGTAGGTAGGCTCCAGTGGGGGTGGAAATGTGGTGAGACTGAAAGTGTAAGAATGTAAGTGTGTAGATCATAATGTGTGGTGTGTATGGAGTAGGGATGGAGTGTGAGAGCACCACCCCCCCCCCCTTGTCCAGAGTAGAAAAGAGGCTCAAGGAAAAGCGTGTGTAAATGTATGTGTGTGGTGGAGGGCGTGAGGAACAAGGAGACAGAGAGGAGACTGTAGGTGGCGAAACGGAGGTGAGCCCGGAGGACGCAGGGCATATGGGCCCGGGAGTAATAATCCAGGAGGACACCTCGCGGCAGACCGGTTGGGGAGACAGAGGACCAAAGAGGTTGCAGGTCGTGTATGCAATGCACAGGTGTGTGGTGTGAGGAGCATGCCACCAAAACCGAGGTGAGGTGAGATGTGTATAGTGGAGGGGAGCTCAGAAAACAATTGAGGAGGGGAGAGACTAGCGGCGTGAAGGTGAGTAGTCGACAGGTAGAACCAGAGCGACAGAAAATGGACATGTGTGTTTGTATGTGCAGTAAGGTAGCAAGGCCGGTGAAGAGGAGCCAGGTAGTCTCAACGGCAGTGAGCCCAAAGAGAACCGGCACAGACACATATGCGGAGGCACGATAGGGAGGGAAACACAGGAGTGTGCGGAGCAGAATGGCGATAAGAAGAAAAAACAAAAAAGAAAGAGAAAACCCCCCCCCCCACATATTACAGACCGTACATCGCTATGATGATATCAGGCGTGTGTGGCAACGACCTGCAATACAGAACGGCCAGGAAGCAAGTCCCAGTCCAGGACAGCGGCACCGGGAGAAGCTCCACGCCAACGGGGTGGAGAGATGCAAGTGGCGAATGGAGCCTCGCAGAGGATGAAACAGGATCCAGTCCGAACCGCAGGAGTCCACCGAAGTCAGGCGGCGTTCACGAGGCAGAAGGTGCGAGGCGATGCAGGGCAGCAGCGGAGTCGAAGAAACAGGCGGCGAAAAGGAAGCCTGAAGCCCGGAGGCGGACGAGCCGTGGAGGGAAAGAGGCAAGGAAAGTCACTGTCCCATGGGTCGTCGAGAAAGTATGTAGGCGAGCGTTCCAGGACATCACAGCGGAGGTGATCCGAAGAAGACAGGAGTGGAGAGGCACCGGGTGGTAATCTGGAGCGGAGAACCGAGGAACAGCAGGGGACCATAGCCCTAGGAGGCAGGAAGCTTTGGATGCTTGGCCTTGCGTGGTTTGGACGACCAGTCTCTGGAAGGGTCCCGAAGGTGAGTCGGAGCAAAGAGAGCTGTCTCCCAATCCGGGACGTCGAGGAGCGGTAGGCCTAAGTTCTCCAGGAAGGCAGGAGCATCTGAGGCTTGACGGAGGGCGAAAGTCTCAGAGCCCTTACGGGCAATGAGGGCGAATGGAAAGCCCCATTGGTAAGGGATCGACGCTTCTCTTAAAGCCAACGTGAGTGGCTTCAGCATGCGGCGTGCCTGTAGGGTAGCAGGAGACAAGTCCGGGTAGATGGAGATGGAGTGACCGTTCCACAGGACGTCTGGTAGCTTTGAGTATGTCCTCCTTCACGGAGTAGTAGTGCAGTCTGCATACAATGTCCCTGGGAGGACTAGGGGTGTAACCGCGGGGTCTAAGGGCTCTATGGGCCCTGTCGAAATCAATTTGCGAGTCCGCCGGGCGTTGCAAAACATCATTAAAAATGGCCTGTAGAGTCGAGATGAGATCAGGTTGTAGTACGTCTTCCCGTACACCGCGGATCCTTAAATTATTTCCTCTTCCCCTATTCTGCAGAGTGGCATATAGGAGGTTAAAAGGAGTGTCAGGGAGGCAGAGTGGCATATAGGGGTTTAAAGGAATATCAGGGAGGCAGAGTGGTATATAGGGGGTATAAGGCATTTCTGGGGGGCAGATGTGCATAACTGGGGTAGGTTGGCAAATAAAAGGAAATTTTAAAAAAAATGCATTTTTCTCATCATAGTTTTTATGAAATATGAAAAATAGTTTACATGTGAATATTTACAAGTAAAACTTTTTTCTTATAGGGTAGTCTTATATTCAGGCTTTTTCTTTTATTCCTAAATTAGTATTCAAATTTTGGGGGGTCTAAAAATGAAATATTATCCAAATGTGTATCCCAGCACATCGGGTCATGTAACTTGCCAAAAATTGCGCATTCCGCAGTGATTTGAAAAAGTATGCCTAGGGTGTCAGAAATATAAGATTGCAGGTCATTCCATAAGGGAGCAACCAAGCCGCATGACCATAGGCCATGAAAAAGGTCAGCAGCTGGCGATTGGCATTTTGGACACATCAAGTGCTCAGCAAGGTCCATCGAGAAACTGAGTTTAGGGGTAACATAGGCCTTATGCAATAGTTTTAAAAAACATTTTGCTGTAATCTCGAGAAACCAGGACCTTTGAATTTTTAATATAAGCCTGGAGAACTAAGTCCAAGTCTAGAGTAGGGAATTCATTACTCCAAGACGCCGCACCAGCTATCTGCCTATCCCACGTCAGTGGCCTAATAAAATTTAAAATCGTCACCATCTTGAGTGGTTTAGCGGAATGATCCAGCAAACTGACAATATTAGTATGGGAGAGACCCTGCGAGATCGTGTGAACACAGTTACGCAGCTGTAGATAGTGTATGGGGTGTACAGCAATGGGGGATAATCTAACATGCAACTGCGCATAAGACAGCAGTGTGCCCGTTTTTGGATCTAGGAAGTCATTAATCAAACGGCCACCATTCCGGGCTAAGCGCCTGAAAATTACATGAATCTTCCCTACCATGCTGGAATTGTGGATTATGAACCAATGGGAGGAACTTGGGCTGGTATGTTTTTGTTATTTTTTCTTTAATATTTTTGACATTATGAACTTTTAATATGGGACTACGAACCCAAATAAAGGAATGATTACATTTCAGCAATGGATTTTTTCACTCTTCCATCTTCATGGAGTGCCAGGGTTTCACTTTTTAACTGGAAATGTTATGAATCAACCTGGAATTGCACTTATGTCTATATTGTCTCAACGCACTGTGAAGAGGATGGTTTGAGTGGCCAGTGCGGAAGTTAATTGCGTCTTGGGGCCAAAAGTCTCCAAAACTACAATATGAAGTAGTCTACATCACCACAAGTTGTTGGAAGAGTTACAAGAAAATTCCTCTACTCTCCTCCAAAAACAAAAGTGTCTTCCGTTTGCCAGACACTACTGGAACTTATTGACACTCATTGATCCACGTAGGGCGGCCTGTGTGGTCAATAGACTATCTACTGTAGCTAAAATTGCTAAAAAAGTTAATGCTGGTATTGATGAATCATAACTTCTTTTACATTATGTGGATGGCCAGGTGCTTGTGGGTCGCTTACCTGGAGAACACATGGCACCAAGATGAATCTATGGAGGCCCCACCTTGCAACTTACAAGACTTTAACGATCTGCAGCTAATGTCTTGGTGCCAGATACCACAGCACACTTTCAAATGTCTAGTGGAGTTCATGCCTCAATGGGTCAGGGCTGTTTTGGCAGCAAAAGGGAGACCTACACAATATTAAGGAGGTCATCATAATGTTATGGCTGATCGGGGTATATATTTTTTTTATAAACCTGTGTTATGTTTACAATTTAATATCCATGAGAGCAAAGTATTTTGTGTAGATTGTGAATAAAAGATCAAAAGGTTAAACAATAAAGACAATTTTTCAGTCTTCTGTGCTCATATTTAGCAAGGGTACCAATATTTTTGGAAGACACTGTATCTCATAAACCATTTTTACCCTTCCATATTCACAACTCAATAAAATAATAATTTTAGCTGTATTAGCTTAGTTTGGTGAGGGAGAAAATATACCGTATTTGCCCGAATGTAGGCCGCACTTCCCCCCCCCCCACTTTAAGTCTTTAAAGTGGGGTGCGGCCTATATTCAGTATGGCGGTATGGTGGATGTTGATGCCGATCTCGGCGTTACTGAATGCCTCGACATCTAGGCATTAGAGCAATACCGTTTAAGTGAAGAAAGTGGTCGTTGATCACTTTCTAAGCTTATTTAATTTAATGACTGTTCAGGACCGTCAAAGGTCGTTAAGTGACCGTTTTTGTGCGACGGTCCTGAACCGGCAAAGGTCGTTAAGGGGTTAAAACAACAGAAATGCTTCTAGGTACACTTACAAGCAGTTTTATGGCGGATAGATTGTTCCAAACATCTTGGAAAACTAACCACAGTTATGTGGATTAAGGCAGCCTTAGCTGCGTCTCTTTTCATGTAATCCCACACAGACTCTGATGTTGACAACCAGGGCTTTATGGTGGCCATACCACCACTTCCAAGACTCCTTGTGGGGCCTGTGGGTCTTAGAGGAAAGCATCATGTAAGCGCCATGTGAGCTCAACTGTGCCTTGAAGCTCAAAGGGGCGTGGTCACTCCAAGTAATTTGGTCTTGCCGGGAAAAGTATGAGTAATCTCTGTCCGCTGCATGTACCGATCTCCATACATCTGCCAGCTGCAGGTCAATTAAGCATCTATGCAGTGGAGGGATCCCATTGGTACTCTTGAGAGTGCAGGTGTCAAGTCTGGGGTCAAGATCCCCTTCTACCATTCAAATCCTCTCCCTGAAGTCCAACAACTCCCTCGCGACCCTCCGGAAACAGGTGTATTGATTGTTGTGAATAAATGTAAGCAAAGGTATATGTAGTAACCACGATCTTACCCTTAACCAAACGGTATCTGATGTCCTGCTCCCTTCCCTTAGCAGTAAACGTTAAAGTAATTAACCCATTAACGACCTATGATGTGCCTGGCATTTCATTGCATTAAACAAGCGATCACTTTCTTCGCTTAAATGGTGTTGCTTTTTAATGTTGAGGCACTCAGCGACACAGAACACCCACCCCAGGACGCACTGTGATCGCATAAGTTCCCCTGCAAGGGATTTTGCCACTAAATAAACACGTTTCCAAGGGGGTCTCTCCAGAGACAGGTACTGCATTCCTCCTTGCAAGTCAATGGAGCCCATCTTTCTAATCACAGTGTGATTATTAAAATATATAAAAAAATAAAAGTAGCTAAAAAATACATCAAATCAAAAAAATTATGCAGTGAGTTTACCAACAGGGAACCATCCAATTCCAGCAAAGTGTAAAAAAACAAAATGAAAATAATAAAAAAAAAGTTTATTATGAGCAAGTGCTAAAATTTGTGTTCCTGACAAATCCTGACATGGAAAGTGTTGAAATACTAGAATTTCAAATACCCAAGGGGTGTCTACTTAAAAAAAAAAAAAAAAATGAATGGTTTGATGGGGTAAATTGGAGTGGGCGGGTTCAAAGATAGGGCATAAACACAGACTGACCAAGATGGGGGAAAAAAAGCACTTCCCAAATGTGGCCTTTTAGCCCCAAACAACCAGATCAACCCATGCATGGGTACTGTCACTGTACTTGAGATGTTGCTGAACACATATTGGGTTGTTTGATAGTGACATATACCAGGATTAGAAAATTCTTGCCTGAAGTACAATGTGTGTGGGGGAAACCCCCCCCCCCAAAAAATACCACCACTAATTTCCGCTGGTTGTAAAATTAGTGCATATGAAGGGTTAAAATATTGGCATTTGAAATAACCTGGGGTGTCTAGTTTAAAAAAAAATATATGATTTGATGGGGTAAATGTAACTGAACGGCTTCAATGTTGTACCAAATAGGACATGGTGGCAGAAGGAACATATGTCAATGCAATAGAACAGCAGGTAATGTTAGCAGAATGCTTGGTTGTATAGCGAGAGGTATTAGAAACATTTAAATACTTAAAGGGATCAACAAGATAAAGGAAGGAAGTTTATTTAAAGGAGAAATACTACATAGAGGACATAGTCATAAACTAGAGGGGCAAAGGTTTAAAGGTAACATCAGGAACTATTACTTTACAGAAAGCCTCCAGCAGAAGTGGTAGATGTTAATACAGTAAAGACATTTAAGCAAGCATGGGATAGGATAAGGCCAGGTACTAAGGAAAGTACTCAGAGGTTGGGCAGACTTGGATGGGCCTAATGGTTCTTATCTGCCATCACTTTCTATGTTTCTATGTCAAAGCTTCAAGTGAAAAAAATGCGGGAAAATGTGGAGTTTTACCTCTCAAACAACCCGACATACCCATGCATTGGGGGTATCACTGTATTTGGAAGATGTTGTTTGATAGTGACGTATACCAGGAGCTATAAAAAAAAAAAACATTTTGTGTGAAAAAAAATACTATCACACAAATATATGGTTTGATGGGGTAAACAGAATTAGCTGGCTTCAAAGATGACCCACTTGGGGGCAGTAGGACCAGATGTCAAAGTTCCAAGTGTGGCATTTTACCTCCCAACAACCCAACAAACCCATGCATCACTGTACTTGGGAGATGTTGCTGAACACAACGGGTGGTAGTGGAATTAGTGCATGGAAAGGGTTTAAATACCAACATTTGAAATATCTTGGGATGTCTAGTTTTAAAAAAAATGGTTTGATGGGGTAAGTTGCATTGGCCCAATATCTTAATTTAATGGAAGAGGAGAATATTACAACTACACACGAGCATTGCAAAAGTGTTAAAACAGCCTTGGTTCCAAAGGGCACAAAGAAACAGCCACTCCTTTTGATTTTGCATCAGTAGAGTTGCTAAAGCTATAGGGAAGTGGTTATTTGATTGCTTAAATGTCTTCCCCTCAAGAAAGTGGGTTTCTTGAATAAACATTATATCAGCCTTGCTTGTCCAGAACCTCCACAATGCCCTGGATCTCTTCCAGGGGGAATACAAGCCTTTTGCATTAATTGACATAAGGTTCAAGAGATGTGTGCATGGGTGACAGTCAAAGGGGGGCAGAAAAAAAGAGGGTGAACCACTCGTGGGTAGAAACACCTCACAAAGATTTAACATAGTTGTGTCCGTCCAGGAATCCCCACCTACGGCAAAGTCATACCAACAGTGGGTTTGTATCTCAACCTGCAATAAGATGGTTGAAGGGTTTGTGACAAGGAAACAAAACAAATAGAAATCATCTGTTTTGGTTAACTGTTTTCCCCCCTTTTTTAGTTTGTTGGTCTTATAATCCATTGTGTTGCTCTGTATAAAGTATTTGGCTAAACTCACAGAGCTTCCTCATTGTTAGGGCATGCATTTGTTTAAGTGACTTGCTTTCTGTAAGTGGCTAGTTTGTGTAGCAGCAGCAGAAAGTAGTATTATAAACATACCAACAGTGAGTTTCTATCTCAACCTGCAATAAGAGGGCTGAAGAGTTTGTGTGTTGTTTAAATTTTGTAAGGACACACATACTTCCATAAAGTATGAGCAAGCCTGGCAATCTCACTCAGTGCACATCCAGGGCTGAATTAACATAGGGGCTGATGGAGCTGCAGCTCCAGGCCCCTAGCCAGAAATAAGGCCAGTCAGGGCCGGACTGACTGGGCCCATGTGTGGCCGATGCCAGGGTCGTCTTTAACGCAGGGCAAAAGGGGCAGCTTAAACTTACGCAGGGGCCCGCTACATACCTGTGCTCTCTTGTCCCGCCGAGGGGATGCAGGAACCCAGCGGAGTCACGTCCGTCTCATGACCCTGCTGCGCATCTGCTTCCTCTGGGCAGTAAAACAGAAGTTGTACACACACAGTGCGGGCAACTCAGAATGAAGCTGTTCAGGTAAGGGGGTGGGGTGGAGAAGGCTGTATGAATGAGTATGTGAGATTGAGTGAATTAATGAGTATCTGAATGAGGGAATGAATATCTGTGTATGGATGAATATCAGCAAATGAGCAAATAAGTATCTGTGGATGAATATCTAAACGATAGCATGGATGTGTAAGTGGGAGGGCATGCCCCAGGGTGGCTTTTTTGGGGGCAAAGATGAAAAGTCCTATGCTTCCAATCTGAGTGCAAGGCCGGTCCTGTGGATGCAATCTGGGTGTCAGGGCTGATTTGATACTAAAGGGGGGGGCTGGCTGGGTGGCATAAATACACAATGTGGGACTGGCTGGGGGCAATACGCAAGGGTGTGGGGGCATTAATTCACAAGGAGGTGCTGGCTGGGGCATCACATACATTAGTGCTAAAGGGAGGCTGTCTGGTGGGATAAATACACAATGCGAGGCTGTCTGGTGGGATAAATATACAATCTAGAGATAAAACGCCCTCCCGATTTTGTAGTCACTGCAGAGGACAAGACCTTCTAGGCCCAGAAATCAGTGAGAAAAGTAAAGGTTTTGTGTTATTTAATCTATTTCAATCTCCATATTTTATTAAAAAGGATCAGTGCTACTAAATTGTGACTTCAGGCATCCCGTGTATGATGACTTTTTTTTTTAATTAATGATGTACTCCCAATCCCATCACATAAGATTGTTATACTGTCTGCCTAGCACTGATGTTCTCTTTATCCAGTACACATGGATGCTGATGAGTTAAGAGTTCAGTCTATTCTGTCTATTTTATTGGGAGTATTATTAAATACTCATCTACAGACACCAGACAAGCCAGAAGGCTTGTTTTTCCCTCAGAAATCTCATGGTGCTTTCACAACCACAAGGGATTCTGGGTAGGCACATGCAAATAAGGTTAACAATTATCACCTTTGCCTCTATATCCACTTTATACATGGATCCCTTGAAAGTAATTGCCCGCTGTACAAGACAGCCTTTAGACAAAACTCGGGAAGAGGTACAATAGCCAGATCACCGCTCATGGACAGCTGTTTCATCCTTCATGGGACTCGTCAGCATGAGGTTGTGATACTGGCTTAATAGTTAAGGCTTGGGGTAGCTAAGAAATACCATTACATAAGTTATGGTGGGTAAAAGGTGATGGAAACCCTTCCACTTAAATTTAAGGTTGTGAAAGCACCATGAGATTTCTGAGGGAAAAACAAGCCTTCTGGCTTGTCTGGTGTCTGTAGATGAGTGTTTAATAATACTTCTACTTCCATCACCTTTTACCCACCATAACTTATGTAATGGTAAGTCTATTTTATTTAATTCCATAAAAACACCCACCAAAATCCTCAGCACCATGCCCATGATGCTCTGAATCCGGCCCTGTGCACATCATGCCTTGTGTATACAAACTTGGAACAGCAGTTCCAGGGTCGATATCACTGTGGCAAGTTTGAGCAAGTGGCCTCTGAAGAGGCATATTGAAACATTGAGAGAGATCTTGAGAGGAGTCTCTTGCTCACTGAGCAGAGTTTAGATGGAGCCCCTAGCAATGAGGGAGGAGATCAGTCAGAACGGAGCCAGGCTCATAGTTGGATGACGGCTAGACATGGTTGGAGTGGGGGAGGGAAGCCAGGTCAGAGTTTTTCCATCCCAATAAATTTACCCATTTAAGTAAGCGTGTTGGTGAGGCAGACTCAGAGGTGGGATTGCTGGAAAAAGCTGTATTCCCTTACAGCCAGGAATGCAGCTCATCCAGTGTACAGGGGATCCAGAAGGAAGGCCAGCCCAGACAGGTTGTGGAGGTAGGGGAATAGAGAATAGACAGGTTACTCTGTGGCTCTGATTACAGCAACGGAATGGTTTGCTGTTTCCCGACAAGCAGTGTGAAAAAACACTTTTTCTCACTGTTAGCAGTTATATATATATATATATATAACTGCAAACAGCAATCACACTCCTATCAAGCCAAGGCAGCCAGTACATGCTGGAACCTGGGGATGATAGTAGTGGGATTGCAGCCTCCCTATGCCATGCTACCACCACCCCTTACACATCCATGCTATCACTCACACACTCATTCACAAACATTTAACTACTCATTCATTCCATTAATCACACATACTTCACACACGCTCAAACCCCCACTCCCCCACCCCCTTACCTGAACTGCAGAAGCAGATTCTCCACTCGCGACTTCTGCAGAGGCCCGGCTGTGCGAGCAACTTCTCTGGCCCCGCCCCACAGAGGAAGGAGGGGGGAGGTAGAGTTCTGTGAGGACTGTACTAGCTTCCTGTTTCCTGCTACTGCAGAAGAGACGCTGCTCGTGACCAAAGCCCGGTAAGCAGCCTGGCCCCAGCAGAATGAGGTCTGATTAGAAGACGACCTCGATTATAAGAGGAGGGGTATTTTTCTGAGCATTTGCTCTGGAAAAAACCTCGTCTTATAATCGAGCAAATACGGTACTACCTTAAGGTGTCTGTATTCCGTAGCGTTGTGATGTCAGATGAGGCATGTCGGTAGAAGATGCGGCATGTCGATGGAGTACGTCTCGAGGAAGGTAGAAGCCCCTGCAAAGAAGGCATTATTTAGGACAGCGTCCCCATGGAAACACCTGCCAATAAGCGAACGTCCAGAAGGAATGGCGGTACGCACAGGAAGGGGGACGGGAATACAGAATCATGTACAGGAAGGAGGAGGACTCATACATGCATATAAGCAAACGGAAGGCAGAACACCTCCTGAGGAAGCCAACAAAGGCGAAACGTGTCGAGGAAGGACTTTTTATTTGCTACTTACTTTTTAAAAAAAATATTTTAACAATGTGTTTTTAAGGGGCTAGTTCCCCTAATAAATTTATACTTTCATAAACTCCGGTGTTTGTATCCACTGAGTTTGGTTGGAGAGAGCTGCAACACATCATATTTGGAAGATCCATTCAGGACACAGAAAGGGTTTCTATACCCTCTCCCTGAGCGCCTTTTGCACATATATGGATGTGCATGGAATCTTGTGAGTGCATTCTTTTTCATTCCACCCTATACATCTGTAATCAACAATACTACTCTATTGGTTGTGTCTCTTCTGTTTTGCAGTTACTACACAACATTTTATGAAACGCAAGAATATTTCCGGCACTATTGCGAGTGCAACTGACCTTTATCTTGCATGAGCGTCCCTCAACGGAATCGATTTTGTGTTCTGCCCCATGTGCTATTTCAGGTATCTTTAAAGCTGAACACATATTGGGGTCTCGTTTGACAGTGACATACACCAGGAGCTGTCAATCCATACCTGAAGTGCAATTTTTGTGATAAAAACACAAAGAAAATTACTACCTCAGGAATAGCAGATGCCATCTCGGCACTTACAAGATAGATTGCTGCACTGACCGGTTCGTTCCAGGATCTACAAACCAGACTTACGCATATCCAGTGTCAACTACACAAACTCCAGACTAATCCACCTACTTCCGGGGGACCATCTTCTGGGACCGTTCCACTTCCACTGATGGAAGGGGCTTCCGCTGCTGCTCCTGAATCCAAGGTACCCCTACCAGAACATTTCTCCGGGGACAGAACCCGTTACCGTGCCTTCATGACTTCTTGGCAAATCCTATTTTCGCTCCAACCTAGAACCTACGCCTCAGACTACATTAAGGTTTGGACTGTGATTTCCCTACTCACGAGAGAGCCCCAAATTTGGGCCCATCATTTATTACACACTAATAAATCCTGAATTCCTGGGCCAAATTCAGTCATACCATGGACACTCTGATGACCCTCTTCGTGCCACCTCTGCTCAAACTGCCATACGCACTTTACGTCAGGGCAAGAGACCTGTGGAAGAATTCTGAAGCCTGGCTTTTGAAAGAAAGTGGGTTGTTTGGGAATAAAAGGCCACATTTAGGAAGTGCGCATTATGTAACTTGGAACTTTGACATCTGGTCCTGCTCTCCCTGCCCTTTGAAGCCGGCTAATTCAATTTACCCTATCAAACCATATATTTTTTTCGATTTAAAAGATTTTTATTGACAACCAGGCACAGCGTGCGACATAATAAGCAAATACATACAAATCAGATCAGACAGGAGCGGCGCCTGGACGCCAGTGATTTTTTTAGTCTTAGACATATGGTAACAAATGTAACACGTAACATATGCAAATATAATGGAACACCAATAATGCTAGTATTGCGAGAGATCACGGGCCACATCTAATTGAGGTAGCGAGGAGAAGATAATCGAGGGACGAGGGCCCGGAAGTGGCGACATAGTAAATACTAGTACCGTACGTGTAACATGTAGTGCAATCAACTGAGGGGAGGGAAAACCCCAACAGGTAAAGGGCCATCCTGTTGGCAGAAACCCCCCATAGGGACACAGATTAAGCCGCTGGGCAGCTAGAGATAGGGGAGGATCGGCCCAGTTGGCAGAGGACCACCGAACAGGAGCCGGGGGGAAAGGGAGTATCATGGTGGAAGACGGGAAGGGCCAAACGGGTGGCATAGTCACAATAACCAAAAAATGGCACTGATCCCTGTCGAAACCTCAACCGCCCCCCCCCAGGCCAGGCCTCCCTAGAAAAGATGATGAGTAAGCAAGAGGTGGAAGGAAGAGAGAATAAAAATAAAGAAGTAAAGAAGAAGAGAGAGGAAAAAAAAGGGGAAGGAGAGAACGCAGAGTGTCGAGAGGGTACCTCACAGAGCAGCGATCCGTCCTGTGGAGCCGTCAGCGTACGCGGAAGACATCCAGGGGGTCCACACCTTCAGGAACCGCTCAGTAGTGTTGTGTATATATGCAGTGAGTTTTTCCACTTTTTCCATTTTTAATATGCCAGATTTTGGTCAAAATTTGTGTTCGGGAAGGGATGCATGTATTCCAATTTTTAGCGGTAGAGAGCTTCGCAGCTGCACATACTCTGTGAATGAGATGATGAGTGCATCTGGGGAACTGGGGGTTAGGGTGGTCCTTGTTAAGTAAAGCTGTCAAAGGGCACCTGTCTACCCGTGTTCCTACAAGTTTACTAAGAAGGTCAAAGATCCAAGTCCACATATCTACAACCAGAGGACACGTCCACCACATGTGAAAGTACGAGCCCCTCTCTCCACAACCTCTCGTGCAACCACCACTGGAACCCGGGAAAATCTGGGCAACCGGGGAAGGATGAAGATACCACCTGCCAACCACCTTGAACGCGCCCTCCTTAGTTCACTTAGTGGTAAGTGAGAACGTGTTAGCGTATATTTCCGCCCAATCCGACTGAGCCAGAGGGACAGCAAGGAGCGTCAGGAAAGGCATGGGTAATAAGGTGAGTATAAAGCTGCGAGATCGCGCCCGGTCGTCTCTCCTCAGCCCAACAATCATGGGTGGTAAGGCACGGGGAAATTTGAGCGCTGTCAAAAAAGAAGCATAGGGAGGTAATTAGCTTTGTAGAGGTCAGAGAGTTGGGCAGTCAGGTAGACCCCCAAATAGCAAAGTCGATGAGGCTGCCACTTAAAGTCAAAATTAAGGGCTATAAGCTTAACAGTGTGGGAAGGCAAGGAGACGTTCAGTGCCTCACATTTTGAAGTGTTGACCATATAGCCCGATATAGCAGAAAAGTGGCACAAGAGGACATATAAATTAGGCAGGGACACCAGGGGGGGTGTGATGGAGAGGAGCACATCGTCTGCGAAGAGACTGACCTTGTAGTGGGAGCCCCCCACTCGCACCCCACTAATGTCTGGGTTCAGACTGATAGAAGCCGCCAGAGGTTCGATGCCAAGAGCAAATAGGAAGGGAGAAAGGGGGCAGCCCTGCCTTGTACCATTCCGAATGGGGAACGGGGGAGACCCTGCCCCCCTGGTGTCCACCACCGCGCTGGGAGAGGAATAGAGACCTCGCAGAGCAGTGAGAATACCCCCAGTGAAACTGAAAGCCCCGAGCGCCGCCCACATATAATCCCAATAGACCCGGTCAAACGCTTTTTCCACATCAAGTGAAAGGAGTAAGGTTGGAGACCGGGCCAACCGGGACGCATGAACGACGCCCAGGGTGCGGCGAATGTTGTCAGGGACCTCCCTACCCAACACGAAGCCCACCTGGTCCGGGTGGATCAGGCGTGGTAAATAAGGAGCAAGACGCAATGCCAAAATCTTGGCATAGAGTTTAATGTCCACATTAATAAGGGAAATAAGATGATAATTGGAGCAAAAGGAAGCGTCCTTCCCTTCCTTAGGGATCACAACAATTTTGGTAGATAGCATCTCAGGAGGTATCGGGAGGAACTTATTGAACAACTTAGTTAAATGCGGGGATAAAATATGTTTGAAGTGTTTGTAATAGGCGGCCGTGAAACCGTCAAGACCGGGGGCCTTAGCGCCCTTCATGGTACTTAGGGCTAGGTCCACCTCCTCCTGAGTGATCTCCGCGGATAAATGGAGTGCCTCGGCTGGAGAGAGGGTCGGTAACCGAGAATCTCGCAAGAAAAATCCCGCACACTTTGACCATCATAAAGGGAAGTGTAGTAGTCCGTAAATTTTTACAAATTTCATCTGGGTGGGAGGACGGATCTGTGTATTTGTCTGATATTATGTGACCGCATGGCCAGGCGGAGGCGCCGCACCAGCATGGTATCAGGCTTATTGCCTGTTTCAAAAAATTTTTGGTTTGTCCAGCTAATGGCCTTCAGAACGTCTGCCGAAAGGATTAGGTCAAGTTCCCCTTTTTTGGTGATTAAGGAACGAAGGGTCTGGGAGTCCCCAGTTGACTTATGCCTGCGTTCGAGGTCACGTATCTCGGTCCACAAGAGGCGCTCCTGGCAGAGTTTCTCTTTTTTCTTTTGAGAAGCCAGGAGAATAAGAGTACCGCGGATAACCGCCTTGTGCGCCTGCCACAACATCCCCACCGCCAGGTCAGGGGATGAATTTAAAGTGAAGTTCTTATCCGCCACAGTCATTCAACTTCCATGTGTAACCCGGGGGGCGGGGGGAAAGATCAGAGAATACACTCTCAACTATCCCATGATCAGACCAAGTGATTTCATGGATTTGGGAAGATAGCAAGGAGCCAAGCAAATTTTGCGATATAAAGACATGGTCTATGCGGGAATAGCTGTCGTGGGGGTTGGAGTAAAAGGAGTAAATATCTACCCTCAGGATCTTTGGTCAAGCTAGTGAGGAGAAAGTCAAGCCTTTTGTGGAGAAGAATCGTGACCCCATTATGCTTCGAGGGATGGGTGGAATGAAAGTGTTGGAGGAAATGTTTGCCCCAGTACCTAGGGACATGGTCATGTTTAAAGTGGGTTTCCTGTAAGAGGACTACGTCCGCACGTATTGCAGAGTAGTTTTTTATAGCTTTAAGATGTTTTTGTGGTGAATTGAGGCCGTGTGTGTTATGGGTTATTACCTTTAGCGTGGACCCCCCAGACGACCCCAGCAGATCCATCAGGCCCCACAGCTGCCCGGCTCAAGACGTGAGGAGAGGACGCGAGTTGTCCCTATAAGGGAAAAAATACAAAATGAATAAAGGGAGAAGAAGGAGAAAGAAGGAAAAAGAAAAAGGGGGAGAGCAGAATGTAAGGAAAAGAGAAGGGGAATGGACCCAAAAGAGATCTGGAAGGGTTCAAAAAGAAAACAAAGAGGGCAGGTCGGGCAGGGAAATATTGCCACAGGGGCGGGGAAGGGGAATCCACCCACGGGAGCCAAGTGAATGGAATCAAGGGATGATCTCAAAACGAAAGCGCCAGTTAAGCAAAAAGATTATGTGTGTCATGGGATAAGCACCCCAATCACAGAAGTGAGAAGGGAGTGCCTATGGAGTGAGATCAAGGACGAAGAGCAGGGTTCTCACCGATACCGGCGAGCCTGTTCTATGGGGGGACCTGGGAGACCAGACGGGACCCCTTGCCGAGAACATCATAGTGCAACGAAAGAAACATAATGGCAACTCAAACAGGATAACATTTGTGTATCGTAGTGCGTACGAGGACGAGGATCCATCAGGTTTTGCAGGTGAAGGACTTCTTAGGTAACTGTGATCCCCAGGTGTTTCAGAAAGTCCGGGCCATCGAAGGGGTCTCGGAGGACATGTAGAGCGGAGCCATGGTGTGCAATGAGGCGAAATGGGAACCCCCATCTATATTTAACACCGTTGGAGCGAAGAAGTTCTGTGAAGGGTTTAAGTACTTTCCTCTTTTGTATCCTTGATGGAGCGATATCCGCATAGAGGTGAGGCGTAATACCATCCAAGGATGGCGAGCCATTACGGACTGCACGGAAGATTGCTTCTTTCGTCGTGTAGTGGTGGCATTTGAGGATTATATCCCTCGGGTTATCCGTCGGTGCAGGTCTCGGCCGGTGAATCCGGTCTAGATGGAGATCTTTAGCCGAGGCCTCAGGTAGCAGAAGGCGTAGGTAATGCTCAATAAATTCAGGTAAGGGAGCCGTTTCGGGCACATTACGTACCCTAATGTTAAAGCGTCTCGACCGATTGTCCAGGTCCTCAACCTGCTCCTGTAAGCTGCGGTATTTAGACCGGAGTCCCTCCAGGTCTGCTCTGACGGCCTGTTGGTCCTTGGCCACAACCACGTGGCTGTGCTCGAGTTCAGTGGTGAGGGATTCTTGGTTCACGGACCTCTTTCGTCAGGGTTGTCAGACCATCCTTGATATCACGGTGCAGGTCTTTCTTGACCGTTTTGAGGAGGTCTGTAAGGTCTGCGATGTCCTTTTTCGTGCACGGAGAATCCAAATCCTCATCTCCAGGATCCGGACTGCTCGAAGCACGCGGTTGGGCGGAATCCTTCTTCCAAAAATAAGAAGCGACCGCAGTCGAAGAATCCTTCGGGGGGTGCTTAGGCATCGTTATCCGTCGAGGTGGGGCTCATTAAATAGCGTTTGGCATGTAAAAAAGTGGTAAGTCTCGGCGGGAGAGTCAGGAGCAACTCAACGTGCAGCCATCTTGGTCAAGCTCCAGGACACGCCCCCCAAACCATATATTTTTGAAAACTAGACACCCCAAGGTATTTCAAATGCTAGTATTTTAACCATTTCCATGAGTGCCCTGTTATCCTTTCTAGGCCTCCTTGTGCATGTTCCGTGTTGAGCAAGCGTGTTCAATTCCTGCATGTTGGATTCCTTCCGGTAAGACGTACTTCGTATCTCACAGCCCCAACATGGAATCCATCAATTTTATCTGGGATTATCCGGAGGATTAAAACATGAACTGGCCTGGGTGGGCATCCCTGCCTCGCTGGAAGATTTCATATTTTTGGTCATTTAGCTGGATCACAGATTACGGGAAAGACGCCTGGAGCCTTTGCCTTTCCTACCCCTAGGCGCCACTTCCCTCCTGCTGTTCCCACAGTCCAACCTCCAGCCACCCTTCCTACGGAAGAACTGATGCAAATATGGTTGGCACGTGGCCCGCTGTTGGAAACCGAAAAAGCCTGTCGCAGGAATAACAACTTGTGCCTCTACTGCGGTCAATCCGGGCATCTGATCCGCTCCTGTCCACGACGCCCTCCTATTCCTAGGGGTAAGCCCACACACAATGAAGTTTGCCTGAGTTTATCCCCTAAGGATGGTTCTCCTCACTTATCTGTATCCTTGTTTTTGCAGTGGACCAATAATTCTACAACCGTCTCTGCCATCATTGACTCTGGGGCCAGCAGTTGCTTTATGGATCAGGACTTTGCTAACCAACTGCATATACCAACCATGACCAAGTCAGCTCCGACACATATTCAAGTGGTAGACGGTACTCCTTTATCCTCCGGACCCCTCACACAAGAAACACTATCACTGCACGCGCTAGAATATCTAATACAATGGAAGGGGTATAGCCCAGAGGAAAGAACCTGGGAACCTGCGAATTAATTCCACACCCCTATATGAGTTAAAAAATTTCATAAACTTCACCCTCTCAAGCCAGATCTTCCACGCCCCCGGAGGTTGCGGGGGGGGGTCCTGTAAGGCACCTATGTTAGGGAGACGCCAGACGTCCTCCTCTTCTCCCCGCAGAGACGCCGGCACCACTCCCCACTGCACGAAGCAGCCGCTCGCACGCGGCCGCTTCATGAATATTTATGAGGAGGACCACCTCATGGATTCAGCTGCGTCGCTATGGGCGTGGTTACGTCCCAGACGTCCAGGAACCCCCCCCCCTTCGGCTATTCAAAGCTCCCTCGCACTAATGCCGGTGCTCAGTTATACTGGTGCTTCCTGTATTTCGTTGAGCCTATCCGTGTTCCTGATTTTTCTCCTGTGATTTCTGGTATCCTGACCCTGGCTTACTAAACGGCTCCTGTGACTTCTGTTATCCTAACCCTGGCTTGCTAAACAGCTCTTTGACTTCTGGTATCCTGACCCTGTGTGAGGCCGAATGGCTGGTATAATGGTGGAGTCCGGTATGCAGATACGTAACCCCAGGAATGCGCAGTAGGGTAGGTGAGTATAAGCCGAAGTCAGGTACGAAGTCGTGGTCAGGGAAATAGCAAGCCGCGAGGTCAAAATCCAAAGCCAAAGTCAGGAAACCAAAATATCAGGAACGCCGTTTAGTAGCCAAGGGTCGGTATATAGAGAGCAGCAGAGTCGAGCAGGAAGCAAAAATGCACAGAGCTCAAACTAGAAAGAACAATCACTGAGCACTGAACTAATCTCAGTGCTCAGTTTTTAAACTTGCCGCCTGGGGAAAGCCTCGCCCCCAGCCGTGACGTCATCGGTGCGCGTACCCCGGCGTCTCCATTCCGGGACGCATAAAGCGTGTTGAGGGCGCGTGCGCGCCTAGCGGCAGACATGTTGGCAGCAGAGGAGGAAGAAGCTGGAGACGCGGGCATCGGGTACTCAGGTGAGTCGCTTCGGTGGACCCGGAGTTGCGGACCCTGACACCCTGGCTCTTTCTCGACCACCCGTGCTTACGGTTACACTGCCAAAGCACCCTGTTATCTTTTCCAGGCCTCCTTCTGTGTGTTCCGTGTTGAGCAAGCATGTTCAATTCCTGCATGTTGGATTCCTTCTGGTAAGACGTACTTTGTATCTCACAATATGGCTTCATATGGAAGTGTTGATATGGGATGTATTGATTGATGGACATCAGATCTAGGACTGAACGGAAGGAACCATTTGGCTTCGGAACCAGGAACAAACAAGAGTAAACTCTCTGAAATAGATGTTTCTTCTGTATGATCTCTACAACTCCTTGCATGAGGAGTTTTGAAGCTGCCATAACTAGCACTGAGTTTTTCTTCACCGATGGGTATGAAGAGACTAGGAAAAAATTCTGTGGGGTCCTGAAAAACCTGATGGTGTAGCCTTCTGATACTCTATGACATATCCATGGGTTGCTGGTAGTGTGGAACCATGTTTTTTGAAATATCTGAAGGCGACCTGCCTATCTGAAGGCGATCCTTATTTTGTCTCCAAAAGGAAGATTTATCAGATGCCGTAGAGTATCTCTGCTTATTGCAGGGATATCTACAATTCCATTTAGGCTTAAAATCTTGTGGGAGCGCTTTCTTAGTGTCAGACATTTGTTTTAAAAGTTCAAAAGTTCTTCTAGTGGAGAACCAAACAGCTTCTTTTTCTCAAGTGGTAGATCACCTAATGAAGACTTGGATGAAGAATCAGCATTCCAGGATCTGAGCCATATTTCTCTTCTAGCAACTGTTGCAGAAAGCTTGACCAATTCCTCCACTGTGTCAATCAGAAATTCATTTGATAAGAGAAAGCTCTTTATCTGCATCATCCAGAGCCTGGTCTTCTAATTTCTGGATCCATAGGCCTTGGGCTCTAGCTACAGCTTCTCCAGCTGATGCTGCTATGCATTGAAAGCCTGAGGCTTGGAAAATCCTTCTATTAGCTGCCTCAGCTCTTTTGTCCATGGTATCTTTAAGACCGGACACCTCTCCAATCGGCAACATAGTCTTCTTAGACAACTGAGCTATTTGAACATCCACTTTAGGGAGTTCTTCCCACATGACGTCATCTTGTAGCTTGAAAATTAGTTTGAAGTGTTTTGAGATTTTTCCATTCACGCTGCAGAAATTCTGTGAGCTGAAAACCCTTTTTCTTAGCTTCCGGGTTTAATAATAATAGATGGGTCACTTCTTTAACAAATTTCCCAAGTTCTTGAGAAGGAAACGGGACTCGAAATCTGAATCCTCAGAACTAGAGGAATCCAATGAGGAGTGAGAACATTCTCCGGATAACAACTCTAACGTAGAAGAAATTTGTTCCTTCTTGCGCTTTTTACTCGGCTTGTCCTGCAAAGCCGGTTTGGCAGCCTCTTTGAATGCCTGAAAAGTCTGAGTTACCAGTGTCCTGGAACCAGCACAAAAAGGACTGCATATCCTTCTGCTTCTCCTTTGCCAAGTTATCCTGCTGGCACGTCTTTCTCCTGTATCCGTCTGGAAGAGGAGAGTTACATTCTGTGCAAGATAAATGTTTAGACTTGCATGAAGCCTTTTTGGGAAGAGCAGCTGGCATTTAATCCTTTTCTGGCGATGAAGGAGTTAACATTTTGATATATCCGAGATAAGGATCACCCAAAACCGCGTGGGGGGTCAGACAACACGGAAACCTGTCCTGACACACACTCTTGTGGTCAGATAGGTTTGCACAGTATAAATAGGCAGCCAAATTTTGCACCAGAATCGAATGATCCAAGCCGTGCATGCGCTGTAGCGTGGTCAGATCATCAGTAGAACACTCCTCCCCTAGACGTTCATAAAAAAACACTACAAATTAAATCTGTAAACGCGGTGAAGAGGAGACAGCTAAGCTCTCAACCAGGGAGCGAACGGCCTGTGGGAATCCCCCGTCGGCAACAACCCGCATGCCGACCGAATCCAGAGAGAAACTATCTGTGCTCGTCCACTGTGCGGGACAAAAGAGAACTGAGCTACGGAGTAGTGTGAGTACAGTTATAAGGTAGGAGAGGGTAGCGTTTAACCTTTTACTATCTTTTTTGGGGTGCTTGTCCCGGGAGAAAGAGCAAGCCGTTACTGCCAATATAAGCTGGGGAAAAAAGGTTTGGAAATCATAAAACGCTACTTGTACTTATTGCCCTATAACTTACAAAAAACAGCAAAAAACTTAAAAACATTGGTAGTGGGGAAATTATGTGAAGGGTTGCTAAAGGTATACATTCAAGATCATATCTTGATCCATAATCAAATTAGTAGAAGTCAGCATGGATTTGTGAAAGACCGGTCTTGTCAAACCAACCTATTAGCATTCTATGAAGAAGTTAGTAAAATATAGACCTGGGGTGGCTGTAGATGTGATTTTTCTGGACTTTGCTAAGGCATTTGATACGGTTACTACTACTCTATAAATTAACAGAAATAGGCTTAGGGGCAAATGTCTATATGTGGATCAGAAATTGGCTAAAAGATAGAATGCAGAGGGTTGTTGTGAATGGATGTTTCTCAACCTGTACGCAGGTATTAAGTGGAGTGCCTCACGGGTCTGTCTTCGGCCCTCTTCTTTTTAATTTATTGATAAATGATCTCGAAAGCTGCATTGAGAGTCATGTCATGTTTTTGCTGATGACACAAAATGAGGCTGGGTAATTCAGACTAATCTTGATGTTTCTTCTTTGCAGGAAGATTTAGACAGAGTTGGAAACTGGGCGTGCAAGTGGCAGATGAGGTTCAATATAGAGAAATGCAAAGTTATGCATTATGGTAAAAATAATAAAAATGCAACCTATTCTTTAAATGGAATATCCTTGGGGGAAACTACCAATGAGAAGGATTTAGGAATAACACTTTACAACAGTGCGCAATGCCAGCAAGCAGCTCTGAGGGCCAATAAGGTTTTGGCATGCATAAATGGAATTAGAAAAAGGAGGGCTACGAAATTAATAAGGGGATTGGGAGATACTAGATGAAGAGAGACTAAAAAATTATATACACTGGAAAAACGGCGTCTCAGAGGGGATATGATAACATTATATTAATATATGTTCAGTAACAGAAATATACAAAGAACAAGAGGTCACCCTCTGAGACTGGGAGAGCGTAGGTTTCATAGACGACAAAGGAAGGGATTCCTTACAGTGAGGACAATAAAAGGTATGGAATTCACTGCCAAGGGAGGTGGTGTTATCCAATACATTAGATACCTTCAAAAGGGGTCTCAATATTTTCTTAGAAAGGCATGACATACATGGATATAAATAGAATAACATTAATATTTTAGAGCTTCTTAATCCAAGGAGAAATCCGATTGCCTCTTGGAGTCAAGAAGGATTTTTTTCCCCCTGATGGCAGAATTTGAAGTAGCTTAATTAGGGGATTTTTTTTTGCCTTCTTTTGGATCAAGAATAGGAAGGTTAGGTAGAAGGGAATAAGATGATATAATCAAAAGCCCATCTTGTCCTGAACAAAACAATATATAACTTGTGTACAGTAAATGGGTGAGGAGAAAATTACAGCTGAACAGAAGCATCACAAAAGTGTTAAAACGGCCTCAGTCCCAAAGGGTACAAAAAGGGGTTAATTATATCCTTTGGGCATTCAATCAATACTGTCATGGGACTTACTCAGCATATTGAGATGATGGGATAATTGGCTGCAATGCTCATCACTATCACTTTTTACACTCATGGTAAATCGAAGTATGTTTTTTTCTGTAGTTCTTGATACTAAGTTGCAAAAAGAAGCTGCAAATGTTTAACTATTCATTTGCTGAAATATATACAGTTTTATAACAGAATCATAGTAAATTCTATAGAAT
>VKOC01021267.1:0-13556 GCA_009364415.1 Spea multiplicata | reverse complement strand
GGTCTCATGCCTGTGTTGGAAGGCTGCCCTTGCCCAAGACTTACAGAACCCTGACAAGATATTCTACTTTGACCTTTATTTTGTATTTTTTCATTCTGTTTTTGAAATCCAAATACAATAATAAATATAATACATAAATACTCCTTAATAGTAGGTCTTGCGTAATTCCAGAGTGTAAATCATACAATTAGTACTAATTTATAATTTGTATTACTCATTTGCATTTTAAGGTCTAAATAATGTATTAGGTGAGTGAGTCGAACCATGCAATGATTAACGGATAATGTAATTGGAATAAGTTATATACACAAATAGAGAAAAATTGCCATTGAAGGTAGTAGTTACCCTTAACTGATATTGTAAAATACTATACAACTACTTTTATACTATAAAGAAGTAGGACAAATGTGTCCTATGTGTTCTATCCAAGATACATAACCTACTATCCGTCATTAATTAACATCATATACATGGAAAAAAGAAAATTATAACATATTTTTACACAACACTTGAAGACTTTAAGTGTAAAAGTGTAAGATATTGTTCACGTTTTACTCAAACTTGCAATGTAATATTTTGTATGCTAAATTAAACACAGTGGGGAGTTTTAGTAACTTTTTTCTTGGCACCTTAACATTTTAGGTTAACATTTATTTGAGTATTTGCTTATAATCAAAGACCATTTTAACATTAGTTCTGCATTACAAATAGGTCTATTAGTGAATCAACCATTCTAAAACATCAATTTTGAAACACAAGTAACCCAATTATATTCAACTATATAACTCAATGGCTCATATTTATAAATGCTAAACATTGAATAATCACCATGGAAATGAACAGTACTTTACTGCTGTCTTCTCCACACTGAGCACTTTACTATAAACTTTTGTTTTTAAATGTGACACAATAATAGATGTTAAACTCGCTAAAGCAGTGGCCTTTCTACATTATGTACCAGTGTTAATGTTATTGTCATTTCAAAATGTGCTGGCATGTGCTAGGAGACAGCCGAAGAAAAAGATTTGGTGTGACAAGAGAGCGAGAAAACCACCCCCTGAGGAGAGATAGAAATGGCATCCGCATCGAATACCTGGACATCGGAAATGCAGCAAAAGGAAACTAAAGCCAGAAGCAAGGAAGTTTAGCCAAAAGCTTGAGAGAGAGAAGTGTTATGCCAGGATTTCAGAAAATCCAATACCTTCTGGACGTCCCAGAGAAAATTGAATGGATAGCTGATCTGACCTGTTGGTGGTAGCATTAAAGAAGAGGAGGAGGAGTGGCTGTCTTCAGGCTTTATATTCCTTGTTTCATCTTGATTGGTTATATATTTTGATTTTCATGTTTGTCTCTTTGCTGCTATTGGTGGTAGAGTAAAGATGTTATGTAAATTATGAAGTCTCCGGTCCTGTTATAAAATCAAGGTTAATAAAATATAATATTTGTATACTATGGTATGTTATAATGGCAGTTATGTTTTGTAGGGCTGCAACTAACGTTTATTTTCATAATCGATTAGTTGGCCGATTAACCGGATAAAAAAAAATAAATGTACATTTTTCATTTAGTTAAAATAATTGAATAAACAAACAGGTTATTAAAAACAAACGGCAGAATAAAAAAACTTTGATACAAATGTATTTCTTGTTTTTATTTCCCAACCTGCCCCACCCCCGTTATGCATATTTGAGCCCAGGCTTTCCACACTGCCTCCCAGATATGCCACATACCCCCAGGGCCGGACTGGCCCACTGGGATACCGGGATGTTTTATAAAACATAAAAAGAATGTTTTATAGTGATTTATATGGCAAATAGTGTGACTCGAGTATGTATAAGGGGTGTGTGTGGGTATAAGAGCTCGACCGCATGATAAACTATATGGGGCTGGTCTCCAAATGTTTCCAGGGCTGCTTTTCAGTCCCAGTCCGGCCCTGCATACCCCCAGATATGCCACACTGCCTCCCACATATGCCACACTGCCCTCATACTCGTTCACAGCACACTGAGACAATACTTTTATAAATAACTACACGATTAATCTTCACTGCCCCAGGATTTAGATTGACCTAAGTTTGCACCCCTTTACCTCTAACCGCACCTTAAGTTAACCTTATTAAATTCATTACATTAACCCTCAGTCCTTATAATTAAATTAACCCTAACGACCCCATCAACCATAACTGCCCCTAAATTAACCCTAACAACCCCTTCAACCATAACTGCCCCTAAATATACCCTTAATTGCCCATCACCATACTGCTAAAAAACCCTAACGACCCATACCTACTGCCCTTAAATTACCCTGAGACCATTAACTCATAACTGCCGTAAATTAACCGCTAAACCAATCGGACCATAACTTCCCTAAATTACTAAACACCCATGACATCACTTTCCCTAAACTAACCCTAAACACCCCATTAACCATAACTGTCCCAATCGTCAAAGTGACTGCAGGGAGGGACTGGTATGTAGTAACTGCTGTGAGTCGCTGTGAGTGAAACAGATTATAAAATTAGGGGTATTTTTTCAGAGCATTTGCTCTGGAAAAAACCCTCATTTTATAATCTATACAAATAGATTGAACTAATTGATAATGAAATTCGTTGCTAACGATTTTCATTATCCATTATTAGCGATGTTGTCGATTAGTTGTTGCAGCCCTAATGTTTTGTCATGTGCTGTGTGTCTTGCTGTTAGGTTGGGATGGTTTCTTTATAGGAGTTCCCCATTTCTATTGCACTAATTTATGAATTAATTAATTTACATAAATGTGTGATATAACACATGCAAAATTTTACACTTTTAAGTCATAATGTATATGTTTTAGGAATTCTCAGTAAGGCAAAATCAAGGGTTTGATTCTGATAGCTCTTGACACTATCAGCAATCGGCAATGAAAGAAAATTGACCAACCATCTGAGCTGCTTTAAGAAATATTGCCTTTGCCTGTGTTTTTTCCCATCTCCATTGTAAGATGGAAAGAGACTGGAGAACAAGAGGAGGCACATTTTAACATTATTTTAACTGTAAAAGATAAAGTGATTATATCAGTAAGGCTTTAAGTTGCTTGAGATAGTAAATGGGTTAAAATGCAGTGAAGTACCAGTGATTCAGCTCCTTGGTAAGCAAATGAAAAATTATATAGGACTCGTTAAAATTGAGGTACTGCAACATATTAATTATGATCCTTCTGAGATTTTTACTTTTATTTCATGTAATAAGTTTGACTTAATGTAAGGAAGACTTTCTTTAATGACCGGGATGTATATGTGTATATGTATATGGAACAGCCACCCATCAGAATTTTGAGGTTCATAGAACCCCTGATATTTGTACTTTTATTTTATGTAAGGAACATTTACTTTACTGGCAGTAGTGGATATGTGGAACAGCCTCCTAGCAGAAGAAGCATGAGGTTGATAGAACCCCTAAGATTTCAACTTTTATTTAATATAATAAATAAAGTAATAAAAACCCAAACACCTTCAACGTTGTTCCCACACTTCTGAATGTAGTTGGCGGCGGTCTCATTTTATGTCTGACTTTCTGCACTATAAATTAGTTCCTACTACTCTGCTTTCTTGCCAAGGAAACCTACTTTAGCTGCCTCATCTCATCCATTTCTCATAACACTAATATAGAATATATTGAAATAAACAGGTATTATAATATAAGGACCTAGTTGCTGTGCCTATGCAGTTCAGTTCTAGCAGTGGGTGCACAGTCCTGAGAACACAGAAAACTGACTAACTTGCAACACCAGCTCCCCCGCCCCAAATGTAGGTGTTCTTCCTACCCAGATGTCCCTGTGTGTTAATGCACCTCTCCTTAGTGTTTTCAGGCAGCACTGGGATGCTGCCCCTTTAACCTTGTTTCCCACACAGATGTCTGTCTGCAGCTCTGCTTTCACCTCACTGGTACAGGATGCAGCACTGGAATGCTCTGGGTACTTGCAGTCTGTCTCACTCACTCAAGAAGCATACAGCACCATGCTGTATTCTCTGCACACTAGTACTTCAAATTCAGTGTACAGCTTGGATGTCAGCAGCACACACACTAAAGGCAGCTTCAGGCCTGCTTACAGGGAGGGGAGCCTGTCTCACCTTCTTCACTCCCCTGCTTAGCTCTGCTCTTCCAGAAGTTTCTTCCTAGATCCTCTCCTCTGATAGGCAGAGAAACATATCCCTAGCTCATGAAGACTGACATATGTCGCAAAGAGATCCTGACTGGCACACAGGACACAAGTGACCTGATGCTGGAGGGAAAGGTCAGTATCCATGACAACCCAGCTGCAACGTTATTAGACAGAATGACTGTACTGGGTTATAGAAATATCTGCACAGCGACCCTGGCTTTGCCCTCCCTCTGACTATGCCCACTCCTACCAACTAACTTCTTCTTACTTCTCTATATTAAAGCAATTGTCTTTTGTCATCGAAGAGCAAACGCATGCTCTTCGTCTTCTCTCTTGTCCAACCACATGTCCCCTTGACCTGATCCCTACTGGATCTGCCCCATCTTCCTTTAAGCATGCTACCATAACTCCTACCTTGAAAAAGCCCTCAGTGGACTCGACTGATCTGTCCAATTGCTGTCCCATCTCTTTACTTCCTTTCGCCTTCAAGCTTCTTGAAGGAATTGTTTTTACCCAATTAACTAAGTTTCTTGAGTCTAACTCCTTACTTGACCCTCTTCAGTCTGGTTTCCGCCCTCGACATTCTACTGAGTCCGCCCTTACTAAAGTTACTAATGACCTAATCACTGCTTAATCCAAGGGCCACTACTCTATGCTAATCCTACTGGAACTTTATGCTGCTTTGACACTATGGACCACCCTCTTCTTCTTCAAACTCTTCTTGATCTTGGTCTCCGTGACACTGTTCTCTCCTGGTTCACTTCTTATCTCTCTTATTGCACCTTCACTGTCTCCAGTAACACTCCCCATAAAAATATTGGGTATTTCTAAACTCGGGAAACATTTTAGAAGGGTTTTCCATTACCTTCTGTAGATGATGAGAAGATTCTCAAATACAAGTCAAACTTTTTTTTTTAATTTTCCACCATATTTTATTATTTTAAAAAAATGAGATAATATGTTCAAAATAATGGTATCTAAAGAAATGTCTTCTTGTAATGAAAAACAATACATAAAAAGCTCAGAGTACTGCATATGCAATATATACACAAAATCATAATTTAACATGAAAATAAATCAATGTTTTCAAATGAAGCGTGTAAAAAAAGAAATGGCTAGCCTACGACCTACCTAACTGGTAGTTTAGTTGCTGAAATTGCTCTTTAATTGGTTAATGAGCACAATGTTTACTGTGTGTAATGAATTTAAGTCAATATTTTTTCTGCATAGCATAAAGCCTTTTATCAGTTGATGTAATAGAATAATATGTAATAGGATGGAAAATATATTTCTACTAGCTTGAATTTTTTTTTCTTTACCCTTCATTGAGCGTTGCCTGCTAAGATTAAAGTTAGCACTAGTTGGGGATGGGAATAGGATGTGAGCAGTAATTCACTGTGGATGCATTATGTATCGTTCTTAATTGATGTGTACATTTTCAGTACAACTTACGAGTAAATTACAGTTTTGTTAAACGCAGCAGGGAACTCTGTAGGCTCTTTCAACGCAAGAAAATGTATTAGCGTTAGGCCTTCTGGGTGTTCGGGTGTTCGGACAACAGTAAAGAAATTAAAAGAGATTTTTTCAGTAATGGTTTCCATCCAACCAAGACTTACTCTGTAGTAGTCACTTTAACATAGCTGCCAACATTTAAAAACAATTTCCAGGGACGCTTTGCAGCATAGCTATCAAATATATACTTGAAAATTTAGCACATCCAGTGCCTCAAAAAAGCTCCACCCACTTTGCTGAACCTATATAATTAGCATAATTAAGCTTCACCTAGTAGTTATGGTGAAAATTCTATGACCATATTCCAAAACTGACTTACCATGGCACTCACAGGACTTGCCATTAGACCTGTGCATTCGGATTCATAGGAATTGCAAATGTACCGAATTCTGGTAAATTGGAGATTCTTACGAAGCCATGAAAACAAGGCCAGACCTCCCATGGTTCTTCTGCATCTTCATCTTATATTTCTTATCTTCTCCCTTCTCTTCTCTCTTCTATCTTCAATCTGCTATCTTCAATCTTTGTTTGCATCTCTGCAGACATAGCCAGATAGGAGCATCCACCAAAATGGCAGCGCTTTCATTGATGTCCCGTCTCTAATCATCCAAGGGTACATGACACTCATACACAGGAATAATCTACCCCCTACTCCGTACAGATTCTTCACTCCTAAGTGCTCTTCTTGAATAACCGAGACTTTAAAGGGGCTATAATCTGCTATTCTCTCTCCTCTTTTTGATTTTCTTCTTTTTCTAGGTACATTACACGCAAAATACACATGCTGGTTCGACATTGTATGCCTCTGATTGCATTTTTGGCACAAGTCATTTATATATATCATATGGGAAATATATTTGCTAAACAGTCAATGTTCCCATGCATCAATGTATAACATGTGCTTTCCTTCTGACATGTTAAAAGTGTTTTCCTTATGAAAAATACTGAGCATCTTTGGTTTACATGAAAGTCCAAAACCTCAACCAGATATGATTAAATATAAAATATGCTAATAACTCCCTTGTAGTATGTTAATATGCTAGTACAAACTATTGACCGTTTTAGACTGTGTTGATTCATGTGCATATTGGTGATAGGCACTAATTTATCTTTCATGCTTTGTTGTGCTTTATGTTTTTGTTTTTTTTATCTTAGCATAGTATTTTCACCATGTCATGTTTTTATCATTCACACAAATGTCCTACTTTACCACATAACAGTGTATGATGCATTACCTTCATGTTTTTTGTGTTGTGCAGGCCAGTTTTTGATAAAAGAATTGCTGAAAATGAAGTATATGAATTTGCATCCCTAGCTCAATCGCCAAGGAGCAGCTTTAATCAAAACTGAAGCCAACAAATGACTGTCTAGAGCATGTGACAACCCACTTAACTTAACGATTAAGGGACAGTTCTTCCCGCATTTGTGGCTATTGGTTTTGTACATCTTTCTACACTGAGAAGAATGACCACATCAACCAGCATAAGACATCACACTATACTAAAGATATCGGTGCATGCTGCAAATATAGAAACAAACACTTAACATTTGAGAAAAAGCTGGTTCCCAGTGTCTGAGTAGCATTTTTCTCTGGTTTGATTTAAAGAGACACTCCAGCCATCACATAACCTTTAACGCATATATAGCTGAGAGGTCTCTTTAAATAACGGCAGTGTCTCCCTTGCAAATGCATGAAGGGGTCCTCCAGAATACCCCTAAGTGATCTGGCATCTTGGGCCTGGTGCTGAGGATTTTGGTGGGCCTTTTTATGGAAATAAATAAAATAGAACTGGATAAAAATGATATCAATGCTAGGCAGATAGTACAGGATAGAATGGTATGTAACAAAAGTTTTGTCCTCTGAAGTGACTACTATCTGGATAAGTAAAAATTACATACTTCAATTTATTCCTAAAGTAAGTAAAGTTCCAGAAAACAGATGACCAAACACACCAGGACAGGTTCTGCAACACCGACAACCAAACACATACACACACCAGGACAGGCTCTGCCACACCGACACTCACATTCGGATGTGCTATTGACTCTCCTTTCTGTGTTTTTCCCCCTTTGTATATCTCCCCAGCCTATGTGTATTTATTTATGCCCCCAGCCTGCCGCTTCCTTTAGTATTAATTTATGTGATGGCCCCAGCTACCCCCTTGTGTATTGATGCCACCAGCACCATGTGTATTTGTATCCTCCAGCCAGCTCCCACCATTGTGTATTTATGGCCCCAGACAGCCCCACATTGTATATTTATCCCACCAGACAGCCCCCCTTTAGTATTGATTTATATGATTTCATCTAGGCTGGTCAGCAAAATGTAATATGGTGTCCTGGCCAATATGGTCACCATAATGCCCCCATACCCTTTTTATTGCCCCCAGCAAGCTCTACGGTATATGTTTATCCCAACACCCAGCACTCTTTAGTATGGATTTATGTAATGTCCCCAGCCAACCCCACATTGAGTATTTATGCCACCCATTAGTATCATATTATACCTGGCACCCAGATTCTGTGGCATATTTGCCCCCAAACAGCCTCCCTGTGGCATATTTGCCTCCAAACAGTCTGCCTGTGCCATCCATGCCTCAAAAACTTACACAACCACACATGCTATCACATACATATTCATTCACTCATTCAGATATTTATTAATTTACTCAATCACACATACTCATTCATATAGCCTCCCCCACCCCTTAACTGCTGATTTATCTGTGCCGCTACCAGGGGCCCGCTGCTTTACTCTGTGTTTCTCAAACAACTTTCTCATTTACCACCCAGGAGAAGCAGGAATGCGGTAGGGTCATGTGATATGACATGACTTTGCTGGGTTCCTGCATCCCCTTGGCGGTACAAGAGACATTGCAACACACAGGTAAGCAGTTGGTCCTTGTGGAATGTGACCCCTGAGACCGCAGTTGTTGGTGCAGGTGGTGCTCAAAGCTGCGTTGGACCCCTTGGAATGACGGGGCTCAGGACAGCTGCCCCTTTAGCCTAGCATTAAACACAATTCTGAAACTTTTTTATTCACCCATAGACACTCACACCACTCTTCATGCAGTAATATCCTCACATAAGTTTATACACATCTGTAGACACAGTGCCATAGACATTGATCCAAGCTGCTACTTGAGGAGCATCTCTTTTCCTGTAGTGGCAGCTTCCTGATTGAGATACACTAACTAGACATGTACAAATGGGCCAAAAGTGATTCGGACTCATTTTTCAGTTCATTTTTAGCCCATTCGTTTTCAGGCACCAAACTACATTCCCTGCCCATTTGGTTCGGCTGAAAATTAGTGGGCATTTTTAACTGAAATCCCTCATCTCCCTTATTAATTTAGTAGGTTTTCTGTGTCCTCTTTCTAATTCAAACAACCCAAACAAAATATGTTCTACCATGTTTATGCATTAGGTGTTATGTATTTTCATTCTGGAAGGATGCATATTAGCTTACTCATGGGTACTTTAATGTGCATTCTTCTATAGATTAAAACAATCTGAAAATAACAGTAATTTTATCAAATAAAAGCAATAATGTGAGATTTCTGTGTAGTTTTGATATAAAACTCAAAATACCTACATTTTGTCAGTTTTTACTCTAGGGACTTTCTACACATGATGCAGAGCTATTGGCCTATTCCTGCCTTTTATAGCTGGGATTCACAGCCTAGCTAATGTACTCCGTCAATCATAGTCAGAAAGCTCTGAGCTCCAGTGGATTACATGCAAGAGGAAGGGTTGTTGAAATACCAACAATAATTGGAGCACATAGCCTCTATTAAAGACAAGAGAGACAATTTGGCAAGATGAACAGAGGCGACAAGCTTTAAGTTGCCAATACATTAATGCCCAGGGAGGAAAAGAATGCTGTCAGAGTGCCAAGCTCTGGATGCCGTGAAAGACTCTGCAATATACACCATGACCTTAAAAAATGCAGACAGTGTACATAACCAGCTCTGTTGTACTGAAAAAATATCTGTTTTCAAACAACCTGTTAGGATTATACTGTAGTTCATAGCAGCCCACATATTATAAACATATGTTGTACAGTGCCGTGAAAAAATAATTGCCCCTTCCTGATTTCTTTTATTTTTGCATATTTGTCACATTCAAATGTTTCAGATTATCAAACTAATTTTAATATTAGACAAAGATAAGTGGAGTAAACACAAAATGCAGAATTGGCAACTCTATCTGGCTCTATGTGATAAAGTAATTTCCCTCTTAGTTACTAAATCAACCAATTAACCAATTGAAAATAGGGTTCAATTCCACTAAACAAACCTAGGCATGATTACTGCCATCCCTGTTGAATCTAAACATGAATTAAATAGAACCTACATCTTACAAGTGAAGTAGGCTAAAAGGTTTCGAAAAACCAGCACATAATGCCGCACTCTAAATAAATTCAAAAACAGTTGCCGTCTTTGACATCTATCAGTCTGGAAAGAGTTACAAAGCAACCACAGTAACAGGCATTATCTACAAATGGAGAACACTTGGAACAGTGGTGGACCTTCTCTGGAGCGGCTGGACTATCAAAATTCCTCCATGAGCTCATTGTTGATTTTTCCAGGAAGTCACAAAAAAACCCAGACTAACATGTAAAGAACTGCAGTGGAGCCCAAGATGGAAATGGTATTGTCAATCATAGAATAAATATACTGAAGTTTACCGTAGTAATTAAACTGTATGCTCAATAAGTATAACACAACAGAACAGATTGTACGTAGTTGTTGGAGTGAAGGACTCCGTTTCAGCAAGTAAGCAAAATGCTAATTATTTTAATGATGACTTTAGAAACTCCGAAATTATCAGAACAATGGGGAACAGGCGACATGGTCTGTTTTGAATTCTATAAAAGTTCTCATTAAAAACACCATTGTGTATGCTTTTGTCTTATCACAAAATTATTGTGATAGTCCAATCATTTTAGTTTGTCATTTTCTCATTTTAGTTTTTAGCATTACAATACGCTGGGGATATAAAAACAATTTAAGGCAATATAGTGCCAGATGTGGGGAATGGTCAAAAAAATGCTGACGGGTAGAGAAAGGGGGTTTGGGTAGGCAGAAGAGTAAATACAGTTGGGATTGAACAAGGGAACCGTTTTGGAACAAATATTTGAGGAGAGAGGAATTGATCACCACAGAAATTGATGGTAAATGGGGAAAAGGTCAAATAATTCTTCTATTGAGAGTAAGATGATGGAAATGGGCTAATGGCTGACATAAAATGTAAAGACAAGTAGAGTGAGGGTTAAAGGATACTAGTACAGTTACCACCAAACCTATTTGCCAAGAAATCAGCGACGGGGTATTATAAGTGGGAACTAAATCCCTGAAAGCAATGAGCCTAAAAAACGCTAAAATGAAACTTTATTAATTTAATTAAAACATCACCAAATTGTGAGAGAATGTATGAGCCTTAAATCCTGGGGTTTAGCATCATCTATAGCTGGTTGAAGAAGCTGGGCCTAGTCCATAAAAATACCGTACATATGTGAACTAAAGCTGAGATGGCTTAAACACCAACACCCATTGGTAGTATCCAGAGGGCAAGACCATAGTCTCATCTTATTGTGGCTTGTTCCATGCTGAGAAAACTTTCCTCTAGTTTTTCCTTATTATTTTCCGGTTATTTCATTTTCTTTAGATCATTAATGTCCATTTTGAAATATATGTAGTGGTATTTAGTTGAATAATTATATAGTTTTCCTTAAACATCAAAAAATGCTAGTGTGTTTAATACTTTCCCTCTATTAAAATTAAATGTTTCTTTTTTTTGGGGGGGGGCAAGTTGTTTTGCATAAACTGTTCTTCTCAGAGGAGGCTTTTAACATATTGAGACTGATATGCTTGGTTAGTTTCCAATACATTTGCATTCCGCCTTGCGGCATCATTCTCCATTAAACTGAAAGGGAGCAGAACTATATTTAAATTGCCATTTGAGGCTAAACAATACACTTCAAATAATTGCACTATGAACGTTCTATACCGGCATTTGTTTCCAAAAGTGTCTCGTGTCTGCAATGTTAATTTGCTTCACTACTAAGTGTCTCCTTTGAGCCATTACAAGCATGTTTTAAATCAAGGAAAGGTTGAGGATAAATGTATTACCTATACATCAGAACAGGTTGGCTCTGAAAGTTGGTTAAGGCATTCAAACAATTTCACACAAATTATTTAACAAGCCGCCACGCTAACAATTGAAAGGTACGATTCAAATATTGCTGATTTGTCTAGGAATTTGTCCAACACCAAAAACTCACAATTGTTCCAGGGTTAAAATAAAGTGTCATATTGCATCAGTAGGTGACATTTCGTTTATACCCATGGACTGATGATAGGTGATAAATGGAGTTTACAGTACAATACAGAATTGCAATGGCATTAGCTTATGTAATTTCAATACCAAGGCAGCTCTGCAGCACCGTGTTTATTGCTTTCAGATAACTGTAGCATGTTTAGCTTGTTAAACGTTTCCTTTGCAGGTAAACCCTTTATTCTTTTGGTGTTTTCAATTGATCTTATATTTTTCACTAATGCTGTCATCATTCAAAGCATTGTTTTGTGCAGTATTGTTCCTGGATAAACAGGAAAAAAGGGGATCTCTGTAAGTAACCTTGTGTGCTAGTTGTCTTTTGTGTAATTGTTTGGGGTTTTTTTGCATTAGATTGCTTCTTGAAATCAAACAAGAAAAAATGATCCGAAAGTGTAATTGTCATGAGATCTAGATGAATACCCCTACTTATACATTGCATTTAAAACAGGAAGTTTTACTTTACTAAGTGGGTGGTAGATAAATGGAACAGCCTCCCAGATGATGTGGTAAAGGCTAATAAAGTAACAGTATTTAAACACATATTGGATAAGCATAAAGCTATCCTGAATCTAAAACAAGGACTGGTTAAAAAATGGGCAGACTAAACTGGCTGAATGGTTCTTATCTGCCATGAAATTCTGTTTCTAAATTAGTACAGAGCAGCTTTGGGGGATAAAAAAAAATCAGTAGAGCACTGGAGACAGTTAATGTTACTGCAAATAAGTGATTGGAAAATAATGAAAACTGTCCAAAAAGATAACACAAAATGTAGACTTCCTTTTTAATGGTATCTTGATTATTATGTTCTAAATTGTGACATCCTCTTAAGTGGGTTCTTAGTTCTTTTATGTACACTAGTATTAACATTTTGAAAGTACCACCCCATTCCTAAACGAGTATTAAAATTTAGGAAATACCACCTTATTCCTTAAAGCTGTACAGGTTCACTAAAGGGTACGCTAAGAAAGTATAATACGTCCAGAACGTAGACCAACAAATAAAGACCCTTGTCTATATCACATGTATTATTACCTAACTTTTACATAAACTGCTTAGTAAGACTGGGGGAGTTAGTCCCTGAACCATACATTCCAGATGAGCTGAGTTGATATCATCGACAACTTAACTACACCTATTAACACTCCATAAAGACATATATATATATATATATATATATATTGTACATTCCAACCACACACGCCTTCTGTCATTCCATAAATGATTCAAAAATCTAGACCCTCAAAGGAATCCTCAAAAGCACCCAAGAAAGAAAACTACTTGAACTTAAATGATAATATACTATGACTAATATATATTAAAATAGATGATTTTATACCTGGAGGTGCCAGCACAGTAGTAAGAATATATATATAATTTATTTGCAGATATTCCGGTTTCTTGAACATTGTCACTCAACTTCTAAGGTGCAAGATGCATTGATTAGTATTTTTTTCTGTCATGTCCACAGTCCCTTTTTTTAAGTAAATAGCACACTGCTAAGCTCCGACAGTACTAAATCACTAAAAAAAACGCTGTCTCAAGTTCTAAATGCATCCACCTATTTT
>VKOC01021266.1:0-35488 GCA_009364415.1 Spea multiplicata | reverse complement strand
ATATATATATATCTTTCATTCACTGTTATAAACATAATTATTTTTCCAACATATACGCTATATTATATTTAAAATGTTGCTTGTGGGATGTGAAAACTGAATATGTTAAATGAAAGCAATTGTATAACTTCTTGATGTCCTTGGGCTGTTACATCAATTCACAATGTTATTTTAAGTCATTTAATGATTCTGAGGTCATTCTTCAACTTGCCCTTATGAGTATCTTGAGTGCAGGTTCATCAATTAAAATTGCAAGTATTAAAAATAATAATATTGGTATTTCCCTTTGTTACAAACTTAGTCGGATTTTATCATAATCTTACTTATAATAATTGATCTTTAAAGTTCTGGGGAACTTTAAGCCAAAATGTTTAAAGTTCTTAGAGAGAACTACTGTGCTTTTAAGAGGTATTAGTGGGAAATCTTTAAATAATTACTTTGCTCAATAATCCACTTTTAAAGGAAACAAACACGTATTATTATTAGCAATTAATATTTTGCCAAATTAGGTTTGCCAAATCTAATAAGTAATGGCAGTTATGCTATACCACAGTCAATGTCTGGCCCAGTATATAGTGATGGCAGTTATGATATATTACTGTCATGAATTAAACAGCACCAGCTTAGTCCTTCTTGCTTGAGAAACTTACCAGTTTAGGCCTTCCATAATGAATAGTGAATAGAGGGAGTTGAAAACACAACGTTAAATGTGTTTGTGCATTAACCCCTTAATGACAAAGCCCGTACATGTAACAAAAGATGAAATAAAAGTTAATTCATATATATATAATATATATAATTTATTTATACTCTATATACATCATATCTCGTTGATTCTGTAAATTTGGTAGAGCCGTGTCATAATTGCCATGTTGATTATTACTGCAGGTAGAAATTAAAATACTGTTGCACTGATTGTATAAAGAGAATGATCATTTGCTAGGTATGCTGTGTTCGGAAAGTTGCAAGGACCGATAATTATATGAAAATACTTTTCTTTCATTCAACGTAGAAGCCAGCATATAATTAAATTCATCAGTGTCACTGTAGATATGATTGTAAACTTTCACAGAGGAAAACATTTTTCAAAATAAGATACACAACTAGTTTTTATAACAGCTGCAATTTTGATTCCATTTGTTCAGTATGAACTTTTTTGACTTCATCTTTCTTTTCGAAAAATACATCCAAATGATTTTGCCAGTCAGTTTAACTACATGTCAGCAGCGTCCAGTTTTGTACACAGGTCCTATGAGATCATCATAGTCAATTTTCCAGTAACTAGGTGCATATTTACTTATTTCATACACATGATACATTTGTCCACTATATTTCAATAAATTGAGAATTTTAATTTTTGTTTTTACATGTGAACAACTAAATTCTTATTTCGCCAAATAAATTCCACTATATATATATATATATATTGTACAAACTGCAAAAAGGCTGCACAAATGCCAGTTCTCAAATTAACTGTTTGGTATCTAGAGCTCCAGGCTACAGATATTTTTAGATACTTTTAAAACATAAAGACAAGATAGTGTTCACTGGAACTGTACGGCATTGTTAATGCTGTAAGTAAAAATAATACTGCTGTGCAGCAAATGTTCTCATTTGACCTCTTGGTAGGTACATTTGGCTATTCTTGTCACCTGGCCTGGAAATTGCCAGCCTGCCCCTGGCATAAGGTAGCTATATTTTTATCCATTAAGTAATTATTTTAGTAGTAGCGAAACTCCAACATATAAGGATATGGATCCTTTGGGACCTACATAAATATTATAGGCGACATTAGATGCCCCAATCCTATCATAAACATTATAACAGTCAATAAACGATAGAGTGGACATATGTGGGTATGGTGTATGGATGGTGTATTGTACTGGAAGTACCGGGTGCTGTCAGCCTTTTGATCCTGTAGAGGTGGGTTGATGTGTTTCCGTTCTATATTCTTTAATATGTTACAGTCGTGGAGACTCATTCTCCACAAGTGTTTTCAGGATAAATATTATTAGGAAAGCCTAAATAATCTCAATGTTTGCTTGGGGGAGAAAAGAAGGTTGGGATATGACAATTACAGTTGTATACCACTTACAGTACATATAGGTTATAGCCTACAATTGAAGGGTCAGACTTTACATTACAGATCGGCAGCAGATTCCACAGTGCTATTACAATAGTGGACAGTGAAAATTCCCAATTCAGAATATTCAATGTGATAATAAATCTACTGCAGGTTAATACATTCTGGCTCAGAACTGAGAGAGGGCTCTGCTCATGCAAGCTTACAATATATTAGGTAAGGAAGCTTTACTTTTCTAAAAGTTTGAAACAACCTCTCAAAAGAATTGGTAGGGGTTAATATAGTGAGGAAATTTAAACATGAATAGGATAAGAATGGCACACATCTGAAATGGAACACAAGACCAAGGTACTTGATGGGCCAAATGGTTCATTTGTGTTCATACAATGTTATATCTGGCTCCATTCTTGCACATTGTGCAGCTCCATTCTTGCACATTGTGCAGCTCCATTCTTGCACATTGTGCAGCTCCTTGTTTGTGTGCCCCATTGCAAAACTGCGCATAGCAACTGTGGTTCATGCCGACACCTCCATGATCTTTAAGTTTTGGTACGACCTCTATTTTGTATAAAGCATCTTTGCATTCACTAACAAAATTTAAAAAATACCCTTTAACTATCGTAAATGCTTGATTGGCTTTGAATCAAATGACACTAAATGCAAAATAAATCCCTTGACTGAAAACAATGTTTTCATTCAGAATTGGATTAAAGATTTATAGATTAAGAATTACAAGCCTTTTGTATGCAATATGATAATTCTCACAACAATGTAATCATTTACCCAGAAAAATATTAAATTAAAAGATCTTTATTAAAGCAAGTACAACCAATCTAGTAAAATTAACCGGTTTAGACAGTTGCATGACAGCTATTACAAGAAAGTCGGATACACAAAATGTATAAGTTATTAGACTTGTGCTTCGGATTTGTACACATTTGTTTTTTTAACGAAAATTGACTGTTTTGTACATTTGTAAAAATCCCTGAAAATGAGGGTAATCTCTGTCGAAACTAATGATAACGAACTGCACAACTGCCAAGATTTTGTTTTTTTTTTAATTTGTTTGCCTGCTATGGATAAGTTATCCCTCCCTCTAACACATTGCTAGTTGCTAGTAATTACAAGATGTTGCTTTGTCTGGGGTCATACAACCTTAAACAAGCTATGATTAGCATTTTGGGCATCATTCCCAGAAAGTGTGGTTAAGGTTCAAAGTGGGTACATGTGTTAAGCATTCAGGTGTTGCTTATTAAGTATTAGCCAATGCAAACTCCACAGGAAACAATCAAGGGCAGGACGCAAAAGATTACCTATAGCAAAAGGGCAAAACAGGCTATAGTTAACCATTGCAATACTGGATATATTTATACTGAAAAATTCTAACTAACCTCAGATCACAGAGGTGGCACAGGTAGGCTATTTAAGGGGCAGAGGTGGCACAGACAGGCTGCTTAAGGGGCAGAAGTGGCACAGACAGGCTGTTTACGGGGCAGAAGTGGCACAGACAGGCTGTTTACAGGGCAGAAGTGGCATAGGTAGGCTGTTTGATGGCTCAGTATTAAGTAATGGCAGTTATGCTATACCACAGTCAATGTCTGGCCCAGTATATAGTGATGGCAGTTATGATAGATTACTGTCAATGTCTGTACAGGTACAGTAGGTTTTGCTGTACCAACAATAATGTCTGTCTTAGAATATAGTGATTGGAGTTGTGCTGTACTATAGTGAATGTCTGACTTAGTATAAAGTGATGGCACTTATATCATCATAGATGTAAGTCATAGACAGGTTTGTCAAGACATCAGCAGAACTCAGCTTTTTATTTATTCTGTAAATTATACAGTGAAGGAAAAAAATATTTGATCCCTTGCTGATTTTGTACGTTTGCCCACTGACAGACATGATCAGTCTATAATTTTAATGGTAGGTTTATTTGAACAGTGAGAGACAGAATAACAACAAAAAGTCCAAAATAAATTGATTTATATAAATTTATAGCCTGATCATGTCTTTGTCAGTGGGCAAACATACAAAATCAGCAGGGGATCAAATAATTTTTTCCTTCACTGTATATATATATATATATATTATATATATATATATATGGCAGTAGAAGCATTATTAAACACTCATCTACAGACAGATCTTTTTTCCCTATATATATAACACATACACTTGGGAATAACCTTTCATAAACATATAACATATATGTATTTACAATAAATGTGTTTACTTCAAAGAATAAAGATACATATCATAACACAACAAAATGGCTAAAATAATTTAATTGCTTCCAGCTTGATATGAAAGTTAGAACGCAAATTGTACGTAGGACGAATGAAACTCAATACTATCTGCAACAAGTGGATAAGTAAACACAGCCTGTTTGCTTTTCATGTATTATTTAAGCTTTTACCTCCTGCGATAGTACAGCAGTGGTTTAGTAACCATGAGCACAAAGCAAATATACTAGACTGAACTGTACTATTCTGCAGCTTGTAGACTAAGGGAACTGAGCATGCCTCACTACTGTTTGCACCCAACATTAACGTTAAGACCTCAACAAACAAACAATCTCAAACAGGCATGTAGACTGCCTATACACACACATACACTGCTCATGCATTGTCTATATACACATATACACTGCCCAGGTACATACATATATATCGCCCTTACACATGAAACAGTGCCTCCAGATTAAATGTGTGTTACAGGGAATCGTTGTATTCTTTTTAGGCCGAAACCTGTAATAGTATGAATAGACATACACTACCCTTACACAATATACTTGTCTGCCCACGCACACACATATACACTACCCATACATGCGCATATACACTGCTCATACACTCCCCATACACACACACTTATGCCTGCCCATACACACACATATTCACAGCACGTATACACACATATATACTGTCCTTACACATGAAACAGTGCCCCAGGTTAAATGTTTGTTACAAGGAATCATTCGATTCATTTTAGGCCCAAAACAATAATAGTATGAATAGACACATGCCTACCCATACACACACATATACTCTACCCATATGCACACATACATTCCCCAAAACAGTAATAGTATGGATAGACTGTTAAAATACACACAAATACACTGCCCTTACACACACAAACACACATACACACACATATATATATATTGATATATATATTATATATATATATTGATCAGTATATACTGCCCTTACACATGTCTGCCCATACACACATATATATTCTACCCATATACACACATCTATACCTTACATCTATACATCTACACATGCCTACACACATATACAGTCCCATTTTACACGCCTGCCCATAAACACACCTACTCATACATGTATACACTGCCCATACACACACACCTGCACATACACACACATTTAGATTGCCCATATATGCACATCTCCCCATATAAACACATATACACTGCTTTTACACACACCTGCCCATACACACACACATATATACACTGCCCTTATACACACATACACACTTTCATTACACATATACCTGCCCGTACACACAAATATATTTACATTGCTTGTATACATACATATACACTGGCCATATACATGCCTGCCCTTACACACACATATATACACTGACAGTATATACATATATACACTACCCATATACACACACCTGCCCATACACACACACACATATAGACTGCCCATAAACAGATATACACTGCCCTTACACAAATGCATACACATTCAGTTATGCTTGCCTTGTTACAGACAAGCCACACACTTACTTGCCCTCACATACACACACTTCACCTTACAATACAAACACAATCTCTTCCCTTTCTCATTACCCTTTCCCTCTTTCTTTATCTCCATTGTTTCTTTTTATCTTTCATATTCTTTGTGTCTCTTATTTCCCCCCTTTCTCACTATCTCCCTCATTCTTCTTGTTTTTCATTATATCGTCCATTTCTTACAGTATCTCTCATTTCTCTTTATCTTTCCTCTCCATTCTCTCTCTCATTTCTCTTTAGCTCCCTCCTTTCTCCATAAGCTCTTACTTTTTCCCCTCTGCTCCCTTTTCTCCCTCTGCCCCATTCTTTCCTTTCTCTCTCTGCCCCCATTTTCCAGATTTCAATACATTTTTTCTTTGCAATTCTCCATATCTCTTTCCATTCTTCCTCACCCCCTATTCTCCCCATATATCTGCTCCCTTCTCACCACCAAAGAACCTTTCTTCCATTGCTTCCGCCTCTCTTTCTTTCTTTCTTTCTTTCTTTCTACCTCTGCCCCCTTTTCACTCTTTTCCCTCTGCTTTCTTCTTCTTCATGCTCTCAGCAACAATTACAGCCCACAGTTTTAGGGAGGTCTGAAGCAAACATCTTCAATGAAACTAACCAGACATCTTCAATGTTGCTGTTTTATTAGTGAATATAGCTGGATAAAGTCTTCATATGTGCATGTTAATGTTAATTTTGTATATTCTTGATTACATTTTTTGGCTAATTTTGTATTCATTCCACATTGTAATTGTGCTACAAAATCAGATGGTAATCTATAAATAAAACATGTTAGATAAATAGATAGATAGATGGATAGATAGATAGATACATAGATAGATAGATAGATTGTTTTTCTATTTTTCGTTACCCGCAGTAAACTTTAATTTTAATTGTTAATCACCGTAACTAATTGATCAAAGCTTAGAAGCTTCACACCATGACTTTTTAAGGAAAAAATTGACGGTGTAATAAATAACACAGAGCCAGGCATGATAATTAAAACATGTTTTTTATTATAGTAATTTGCCTTACAGAAAGCACAAGTTGTGATTAAGCTTGGTGATTATCAAGTACGCAGTAAACCTATTATTTGTGGTGACTGAAGGTGTTCTTTGTTACAAAATTCTTGCTGAGATGACAAAACCTGAGAATAACTTGGACATAGAAAAAAATGATTCTAAACTTGTTCCTGCTAGTTATTACCATCTGCGTAGAATTCTGCCGTTTTCTACAAGTTATAACAAGTACATAAGTCAGCATCATAAAAATGTCTCTCCTTATTTTCTACAACAAACCCTACAGTCATTCATACTTTATTTCTGTCTTTAATGTTTCACATTGCATCAGTCTGAATGGTTATATAGTATTCAAAACTGTAAAGAGTATGTGCATGCATTTTTTAGTTTGTCAAATTTATATCTTTACGACCCTTTTGTGCCTTTACTATCTAATAAAATGCAATAAACAGGACAAGCAGTCATAAGCTAAGTCATAATTTGATTGCTTAACAGATTCACTAATTTCCCATCATCATAAAATATATAAAAAAAAGTCTTATTTTCTAGAAATTTCTTAGACTTTAACCATAGCAAAAAATATTATTTATTCTACAGGCCCATATATGCTACTTTATAAACAACGAACAAGTCATAAAACTTTGTAGTAGATCTGAAAAAAAAGTTATTTGAGTAAAAAAGAGAAAAGAAACATTTATTAACATAAACCGCTGCCATTAAACTTTCAAGCATAAACAAGCATGAGCTGTTTTGTAACATTTAACACTGTTGTGAATGGTGTCTCCCAGCGATACTCAAACACGTTCTCATGGATCAGTAACATTTAAGTATTTCATGGTTACCATACTGTGATGAAATAACAATATCCATGGATGTGGACCACTGGTGGCCCTGGAGGGCTAAGATAAGCCATTACCTTCTTCTTCAAATACAAAAAAGGATAATGTCCTATGATATTTCACATTAGTTTGTTGTATTTTGTTTCTTTATTAGCAATAGTCATCTTTATCACCATGGTAATGTTGTATGCAGGATTAGATTACATTCACATTAGAAACAGACAGATCAATGTATTTATTGTAGTTTCCCTTTAAAGGTGCTGTTCCATTTAGACAAATCATCAGTTGCACTCTCTAGTATACTAAACAAAAGCAGAACTGTCTTTTAAAATAAAAAAAGCAACACAGAAATTCTTAAGAAGCTGTGTCAATGTTTATGGAAACAACCTATCCAAGCCTGGAAAACTAACTCATTTCTGGGAAAGTTTTTGATATTCAGCTGATAATTTCAACCAAATAAGTGGAACACCATCTTTAGTGTAATTAATGTATTAAGATACATTTATAATATTATTTAACACAAACAGTCCTCTCAAGCCAAATGAAATAAAACGCCTGGAAACTATTTGTTCTACTACTCCTAATCCTATCCTACAAATGAATCACTTGCAACATAAGGGGTTTAGTATTGAAAAAAATAAGGCATCTGTAGTACTAATATCATATACACAGGGGGACTTGAAAAAACACACAAAAAAAGGCAAAATGAAATTGGTATATGAATGCACAAAAACATTTAGATATATTTATACACATATTTGCAATATCATAATTTAATGACAATATGGCTATAGTATCTGCTTAGGATCAAACTGGGATGAGTTGCCATATAGAACAACTGGGTTTATTTTACCACGTGTGCTTGTATTGTCCATTCAAATACAAAAAATATAGACTACATATGGGGCCCAACAGCAGAGGTTTGTCCGGGGTCCCATTCACTCCATCTTCAGGTGTAAAAAATTCTATGCGACCAATAGCAATACCCAAGAATAGGACGTCATATGCCAACCCTTTTTGTTACTACTACAGAGTAGCCTTACAAGGAAAAAGGGAAAATAATGTTCTTTTCTCTGATAAATCCTAGGAAGGTCCTTCAGACACACTGAAAGTTATACAAAGTGTTGGTTGAAGTACATTGTTGATAGCTATTAATGTTGAATGTAAATATTCTTGTCCAAAAAATAAATTAATATGGGGAGGCTGAAAATATAAAAGGGTTACAAATAGCATTCTCATTAAAAAATAGATCGGGTCAGTGCTTTTATGAAACCAACTTACAAATATACGTTCATTGGATTTTATGAGGCGATCCTTCCCAAGTAACTGTAAATGATGCCATAATTTACAATGTAACTTACGTTTTTCAGGTGAATAAAGATTTCCATTTTTAAGACACACCTCAATAGATTTGTTTAAAGTTGTTTTCATGAAGAGCAAAGAAAGGACTCTGTGCTGTATAAATTTGAGGTATACAAATGAGAATGCCGGTGTAAGTCATAAAGACAATTCTGTTACCAGCAAACACCAAGCTCGAGAACTCTAAAGTAAGAGCATGATATGACGTATGATTCAAAGCGCTAATATCAGATTTTCCTCACTTTAATGGTATTAATGAGATTTTGTTTATGCATTCCCTCTTCCCAAATATACAGAAATATCCAAGCACACATTTTCAGATCACATCCTCAGGTCATATTTGGTAATACACAATTCATAAGTGTAACATAGTAACATAGACCAAAGTCCATCAAGTTCAACCTATATACATATTGTGTCCCTACTGTGTTGATCCAGAGGAAGGCAAAAACCCTTATGAAGCAGATGCCAATTGCCCCATACCAGGGGGAAAATTCCTTCCCGACTCCAAATATGGCAATCAGAATAAATCCCTGGATCAACGATCTGTCCCTATTAATCTAATAGTGTAACACAGATTTACAGCCTTTTTATTCTTTGATCTATTTTACCACATTCACCTTTATATACTTCACACAACATAATCATTTTGTAAAAGTGCACATACTGTAAACACAACAAACATGTCTGATGTTGCTCTCTTCCAGATTCAAAGGTCATGTCTAGGTGCTCATTCTCCTGAACCTTTCTGTTGCCTTTGACACTTTCATCATGATTCACTGTCCTTTTTGGGATATCATGTATCGTCGGTACAATATCATTTGGCTCACATCATATTAATAGGAATTCTCTGTAGCTTTCTCTGGAGGGACATCTCTACATATTACAGTTTCTATTCAGTCCTTGGCTGCTGTTGTTCACTCTTTATACCATCTATATGAAGATAATACCTAATTGTCATCTCATAATCTCTCCCTATCTCTTCTGTCCTCCATGACCAAATGTTTTTTTCTCATACCCACCCCTGTATGTCACCTCACTACCCAAATCACTCTGCAAAACTGATAATCTTTCCTCTTTATACCACTACAATGCAGAAAGGTTTGTACAGTAGGTACAAATGGGAAGATTAGATGAGCTAAATTATTCAGCCACAAAATTATATGTATCTACCTTAATTGTTCATAACCATAAGCAGTACCACTATCCCCCATACCAAGCCGTGTGGCACACGGTCATCTTTCATTCTATCATCTCATTCATCAACCACATTCATTAATTCAGAATGACATGCTCCTTACATCTAAAAATGGTTGACTGCATCTACCCCTTCATCACTTATGATGTGTTTTCTTGACTTCTATGACACCCTAGGTTGATATTTCTCAATCTATGCAAAATGCAGCTGCTAAGTTAGCACATTTGTTGGTCCACTTTGTAAAGCCCGCAGCTGACTTATCAAACTTTATATCACAGTTCTAACCAAGAAAGCACTCATGATAAAATATCCTCCTATATGGCCTTTGTGCTGTAATCTTAGTTTCTCTTTCATTATCACACCTTTACTTTACCTTTACAATACTTACTCCCCCAACCTTAGTTGTCCCAAAGACAGTGGTGTATTTACTAGTGGTGCTGCCCAGGACAGTGTCCCCCAACTGCCACCCCAATCCACAGAGGTAATCCTCTTCTTGTGCAGCACAGCCTCTTTATATAGAGCTTGGATGGTCTATACGATATAGTATTAATAATACATTTGGACAACAAAGCTACAGGTATGATTATGAAACCATTACAGACAAATTATAGAACAATCGATAACAAGAAAGCTAGCCGTGCCTTTAGCAGTACAGCAAAGTAAAGTTATTTCAAGAGTTTGTAAACAAGTATTTGATTTCTTCAAGAAAAATAAACATTTTAACCTTTATGTAGCAGGGAGCAGGGGTGACAGCAGACCATGGGTACATGAATGCAGAGAGTTTCCAAAATTATTGGCAGCATTGATGCAAAAGTTGCTTTCTGCTACTCTCTAAATCCCAGGACATTTCCTTTGAGGTCAGCTTGAAGTTCTGACCACCAGCTGATGGACAATATAAGTATCATTGTTAGGTCAAAATAACAAAATGAAGAATTTATTAAAAGAATAGTGGCTTAATACTCAATAGCAAAAATAAACTGCAAAACAAAGACATTGGTTTAAGAACAAGAACGGTATTGATAAATAAATAAATACAGTTTGGCCTGGATTGATGAAATAATATAATATAAAAAACTAAACAAAATGATAATTGCATGATTAACATAAATTACACATTTATAAAATATATTCAGTGTAAACATATTTTAGTAAAACATTTGTGTAGAATAAATGTAAGAGCATAAATAATGTGGCGACACCTGGTGGAGCGAATATGTTAGTGCATTAATGGTAATTCAAGTGTATCTTCAAAGACGTGGGACCGCTACAAACTTAGAGGGGTCACACTGAGCAAAAATCCTCTAATAAAAAAAAAACTATTGTGGGGAGAAAAAAACCCTGGTAAAGTTGTTAGAATGCGTCAGAAAAAGGGGTAATTTGAAAACATAAAAGTGTAATGGATGCATATTTTTTGCCTCCGATATGAATTGATTTACTCACTGACTTGATAAATAACATATGATGAGCAAAAACATTTATGAGAATTTACTCTCAATTCCCTCTACCACTCAGTGCAGACTGGTACACTATATTGCTAACATCCCTAGGCTAATTGGTGGATGAACTTGCTGCTTACCTGCTGCATTGTTAATACCCCCCAGCAACAGGCAGAGACTGGCGCTAGGATCTTTTTTATGGCAGTCTGTGTGTATGCATGTGTGTATATGTTTTTATGTGGGGATGACATTGTATGAATGCTTATGGTTGTGCCTATTAAGCATATGTGTGTATTCATGTATGTTCATTATGTCTTTGTGTATCTACATGTATCAGTATAGCAACATAAGAACACAAGCAGCTATTCTGTAACTCCTTATCTTACCTGGGTGCAGCGTTATGTGTCTAATAATGACTCCAACTCTGCACAATAGATTACACTTGGGTGCAGCCATGACTGGATTATCCAAAAGGCTAAAAGAAAACCAATATTCAATAGATCATCGAGTCCCACAAGCAAAACACTTTCTAGATTACGTCAAAGCATCAAGCATCAATTGAGGCATTTCAGACCCCCACAAAAACAAAGCAAAAAAGATGTGGAAGAAGATATAGAGGTGGAAGTGGTCGGCAGAAGTGATCGCTAGAAGCGGAAGTGATCGGTAGAGATTGTAGGGAATCAATTAGAGAGCATAAGAGAAAGAGTGGACAAGAATGGGTGTACAAGAGAGTTTAAATATGAGAAAGTTGAATGAGAGTAAGTTTGGGCACCCAATTTGATTCGCAAGCACAAAATGCCCCCGCATTTTCTGCCAAAGTGAATGGGCACGGAACAAAATCCATTGCTCGAAAACAAATGGGTGGAAAGCAAACTGAAAAATTCCTCCAAATTGTTTTTGGCCCATCTGCACATGTTTAATCAAGAAAAATTTTGTCTCGTTCAATTTTTTTGCTAAGATCATATAATTATTATATGACACGGGACACACACTGGTAGGATGTATAAACCTAAAAGAAAGCCTCCAGAAAATGTAACCTTCAGTGGAAAGAAAATGACAGATCTGCAAGGATTATTTCCCGTATAAATGCGCAGTATTTATACTTATGAGCTCTAATGCTTAACTATCCTAAATATATAGCTAGCAAGAAGGGCCTACTTTACTTAATGTATAGGTTTGTCTTAGTCTGTCAACTCTAGTTTTCATTCACAATCTCTACACAGTAAAAGGTTTTACCAACTCCCTTGTCCAAACCAATTTTACCAGTTGACTGACAATATACCACAACATATTCTCTCTCTCTAAATTGCACGTAAGCATCAATCTGGAGGAAAAAGTGTGATCAATCTTTAAAAAAATATATTTTTTGATAATCTGTTTTAGTAATGTTACCGTACATGGTGGTCAAGTTTTGTAACAGCTCTTGTACATGACATATCAAAAGAAAAATCAATAACATATTACAGTGCTCTGTCAGAATGTGGCAGATCTAAAATAATAAGAATACAAGTAATACAGAAAATACAAGTCTATATAGCCCCATGTTGTGAACGTGGCAATGCAAAAAGTGCTCAGCAGCTGTTGTTCAACTGAAAATCAATATTGGTTGTAATAAAAGATTGCTCTACTCCAAAAGCTTAAAAAAGACAAAACAAACCTTTTCAATAAATAGCCTTTGCCATTCCACGATCATAGCACTGCTGACATTTTAAAAAAGCAACTATTTGGTGTATTGCAAAAAAAAAACAAAAAAACACCATAATAAATCTCACACACGCTTACAATAAGAAACCAGACATCAAAGTCAAATAAAATAGTGTCACATGGATATCTGTTTAATATTCCATTTTCCATTACTATTAATTACTATACATTTTTTAAACTTTATGTGTGGTTTTGATTCAATAATAATAATAATAAACTAGACCAGTGTTATCTTCACTGAATTAAAGCACACACAACAGTGAAATGATTATATTTTTTACCTGATATTGGATAGTTCATTGGTTATGATGATATGATTACATTGCTGTTACAGTTCGTGACTCCATTTTGATCCAGATAGTCAAGATCCATTCAACGATTTGGAATGAAGCTGACACTGATGTTTTATTTGGTAGAGGAAAAATGTCAAATCTATACAGCTTCACACGTCCCTATGATTATTAATTTAAACAAACAACAAATATTATACAATGAGAGTTATAATTGGCTTTTTTATTTCAACCCTAAATCACAAGCAACAATTACTTGGATATTGTAATATTTGCATATGTATGTTCCAACCAATCACATAGCAGTATTCATGTGATTTGAATATACCATATGTAGCGTAATTGCTCGTCAAATGTTCTGAAAAATACCCCTTCATCATATATACAGGTCCGACTGCAACACTAACATTCATATCCCCCGCAGAGCTCCAGTGGATCTGGATCCTCCTCCCTGGCAGCCAGTGGACGTCTGCACAATGCGCACTTCAGCTGGGTCTTCTATGACGGAGTGCCGGCATGACATGACCTTCCGGTGCTCCGCCATAGAAGCCCTGGCAGAAGTACCGGCCAGCAGCGGCAGAGGTTGTCTACGCGCATCGTGCAGACGTTCATCGGCTGCCAGAGAGGATCTCCCGCAGCACTGCAGGAGACCTGGATCCTCCTCTCTGGCAGCCGGTGAACGTCTGTGTGATGCGCATAGACAACCTCTGCTGCTATCTGACAATTAATATTTACTAATAAAACTTTTTTCTTATAGGGTTATTCAGGCTTTTTTTTTCTAAACTAATATTCATATTTTGGGGGGTCATCTTTGAGCAAATATGGTAGTTTCACTTGAGTCAGTTGGGATTTGGTAGTCTCTACAGTATGTGAGCAATAGTTATTTACACATCTCTGCTGTTTTCAACCTGTACTAAACCTACACCAGTTTACCCGCAACTGGTACCTGAGCTTTATTGGTACATACGTCTCATTAGCATCCAAAATATTACAGATATAGTGGCATTGTGGTTGTACAAAACAAAGAAACTATACAAGCCCATAAATAGTATCCTAGAATTATTGTTATTTGTGGTCACGTTTTACACATACGTTCCATAAAATTCAATATTTGTAAATCTGTAAACAGCTTTAAGCTTATTGGATTGATAGTAAGGAAATTACATAAAGGGTTCTTGGCAAATTTAAGTGTCTTTAAAGTTTTGCGACTTTTACAATTATTCATCATGTTGAGGTGACACTTTAGTGACCCAGAGAGGGCCCTGCATGGCTGGACTGGCGAGGACAGGGAAACCCTAGCCTTTAAGGCCAGCCTCTTTTAATGCTCACATAGTATACAACTTGGCATATCCAGGTGGCAGACGCTCACTACAGCACCCGATCTGTCTCTGGATAAGTATGGGACGCGGACGGCCAGCAGGATTTGTCAGGTATGCCAGATAGCCAGACCCAGTCTGGGCCCTTGAACGATGAATGTACATGAAGGTATGTTTTCAGTACTTTTCTATGCATTCATTGTTCAACCTCACGGTCCTCCCAGGCATACTAGAGTGTCCCTAAAACATGATGAATAATGCAGTATGCAGACCCCCCCCGATGCTGTTCCAAGCAGGAACACCCCAAAAATTAAAAGGGGCTTCTTAGCTATGATATGCATTTTTTCTATATTATGGCATTTTGTGTTTCTCTTAACTGGCTAGCAGATATAGACTTAGCAATACATAATGTTGTTTTTTTTCTTTAAGTTGTTGGGCTTCATGGTTTCCATAGTAACATCCTTCATAAAGCTGTTTTTTCATAAAAGGAAATAAATAGTTGTTTAATCCTTGTTGACCTTGTTGTTTGAAACACACACATTTAGTGGATTTTTTTTCCACATTAAGATGAAAATGTATGTAAATATTTCTAGTGATATATATATATATATACTGTATATACAGTAGACTTGGGCGCCAGCCAACTCTTTGTGTTTGTCTTCGTGTTCGTCTTCGTGGGGGGAAAAATCTTTGTATTCTGTGAATATTTGCAGTTCCTGTGTTCGGTTCGAGCGAACATTCGTGTACATTCTTCACGTTCTTTTTTTTCCTTTGTTTTTTGCCATTTTTTTTAGAAGGGTTAATACGGGGTTAATGCGGTACATACTAAGCAGCAGCTTTGGCTTCAGGGTTTTAAATGTCGTACGAGGAACTCCACTGGTTGCCTGCAGGGGCCTCCTGCTGGCGACCAATAGAGTTGCTTGTACAGACTTTTAAAATCCTGGTGCTGTAACTTGGCCGGGAGAGACCACTGGTCTCCCCACTCCAAGAGTTAAAAGTCTGTACGAACGACCAATAAAGTCGCTTGTACGGATCTTTAACTGTTGGAGCAGGGAGACCATGGTCTCCCCAGGCCAAGTCAGGAGTTGAAAAGGCCGTGCGAGTGAGCCTATTGGTCGCCTGCAGGGGCCTCCTCTGGCATCAACCAATTGGCAGGGAGATGATTGAGACTTAGGTGATTGAGACTTAGGTCCCTGGCTATCACTTGTCCCTGTAAATGTCCCTTAACCGCATCTTATTCCTAAACCTGAATTATATTCCACAAATAAGCCTAGTATTTTTTATTACATTTTAGTAGTAATAAATCAGAACTACCATAATCAATGTCATTCTGAAAATATTAATCAAACATTCCATTATGTTAAAATTCCCTGTTACCTAATATATCAGTTACTTAATACCCTGTTACCTAATATACAGTTACTTAAGACAAATTGTATATATTGCATATAATATGCATAGCAGCTTACTTATATAAGGTTAAATAATGTGGTCAAATCTTGACATAAAACCACATCACATTTTGTCCTGGAATTAATGGAATATAATAATGTCTCTGAACTATTTATACCATATACATACGTTTTTTAATATTTTCACAGCAAAGTGGAAAAGATTTACTCAAAAGAACTTAAAAGTAGGTATGCCTCCATTAATAAAATGTGTGGTTCATATTTGCATAAAGAGCTCCAAGAATAACTAGCATTTTTTCTGCTTGCTAAAATTTGAAACTCTTAAAAAACAATTCAGCATTTTCCTTGCATACAAACATTTCATTTATCTCTGCAGGAGGTTATGATGTTCTCAACTTCACTGCATTTACAGATTTGCCAAAAACAAAAATGTGTTTTAGGGGTCAAGCCTTGCAATATATATAAGTGATTAGTCTATACCTATGATGTCCATTTTGATGTATATATATATATATATATGTGCTTAATTATTTGCCACTCTGCCCTTGTTATGCACATCTGCCCCCCACATATGCCTTATACCCCTATATGCCACTCTAGCTCCTTAATAAGCCACTTTGCCCCCAGAAATGCATTTTAATCCCCTATTTGCCACTGCCTCCCAGATATGCCATTCTGCCTCCCTGACATGCATTTTAACCCCTATATGCCACTCCGCCTCCAGAAAACCATTGAACCATACCCATTGAAACCCCCAGAGGAAGTGCCGGCAGCAGCAGAGGCTGCCAGAAAGGAGGATCCGGGTCCCCTGCAGTGCTGCGAAGGATATGGATCTTCCTCTTTTTGAGATCTGATTAGAAGACAACCTCGAATTTAAGACGAGGGAGCAAATGCTCTGAAAAACACCTTGTCTTATAATCGAGCAAATATGGTCTCTTGAAGTTTCCTGTAGTTCATGGTACACAGTAAATTGAGAGAAAAAAGGTTCTGTTGCAACTGTATCATACATACACCTATAATGGGGCAGGACTCAGGGAGCTTAATTGTTCTCTGTTTTTATAAACAGCAGTCTTGATAAGTATCAGTTAACTTTTTTTATTTTTTGTTAATATGCATACATTTGATGGTGTATAAATAATAAAAATAATAACATTATATTAAGCACAGAGATTTTTTTTTATTTTCACATTGTTCAGGTTGTTGGTAACCAATTAAGTGTTTGTCTGAGCTAATGCCCTATTCAGGTCACATGACCTTATAGGGAAGGTGTTTAAGGTTACCTGTGAAAAACATTTGTATGTCTCACCTTGATAAGGTCGTTTGTTAACGTCGAAACGGTCAGTGTTTTCAGAAAGAAAGAAAAAACTGCTGACAGATTATCCTGACTGATGTGTCTAGTTTTTCTTAATCATGACTGATAGTGATACATTTGTATCCAGTACCTGCTCCTCTGTTCCCCTGTCTCTCTCATTGAGAGCTTTTTTTTGCATATTACTGTTGCTGCTTACAGAGTGGAGTCTACGTTAGTAGCAGCTCCGGTGATCCTTTGTTACCTACATTCTAGAATATCACTAGTCCTAATTAATCTGCCCATATACAGTGCAACATACTTATGTTTTTTGGTAAATGCAAAGTCCCACTGGAATTTTTCAGAGACGTAGACAATGCAAAAGGGCAGAGCCTCCGGACACACCATATCCCCTGTTCCTCCAATCGGGGGGAGAGGGTGTGCCCATTCCTCCAATCGGGGTTATATGGGCAAATCAAACTGATTACCCCACATTTTCAACACAAATCTATCGGCTTTATTCATTATTATAAGACCCTCCATAAATTTCTGCTCTCATAAGCAAATATTCTCCTACTCGATCCTTAAGTTCTTCCCATGGGCTAAGGCTCTCCTCCTCACTTATCACCTCTTCCTTTTCCCATCTACAAGATTTCACTCAGGCTGCCCCATATCTCTGGAATCTACCTCCAACGAACCTTCAGCATTCACCCTGCCGCAAAACATTCAAGAAACATCTCAAAACTCACTTCTTCAGAGAAGCCGCGGCATCTTAGCTGCTAGAACTTCCCTGTCACTGATACAAACACCACACTACCTCTCACCCTTTCTCTGTGCCTTATGTTTGCCACCTCATTCCCTCAAGAGAGCAGGGCTCTCTCCACCTAATGTATCGGTTTGTCTTAGTCTGTCATTTCTCGTCTTGTCATACCCCTTGAATATATGTATTGTATTAAGGGCTGCGTAGATTGTTGGAGCTATATAAATAAAACATAATAATAATAATAATCTGCTATTGATTACAATATAAAATTATATAATGCAGTAATTGACGTAAGTAAACATGTTAATACAGATGTTGTTAAGCAAAAGACCAATTTCACATGATTGCACATACATATGGGAAGTACAGGACAACCAATTTGCGCATTCTTCTCTACAAAAGGCACAATGTTTATATCAGTTCAGAGTTCAGAGACCCCCAAACATTATTAAAAGCTTTAGTGGTTTCATGGACCAGAGACAACAGTTTGCCCATCTCTATTACATAGTACATTAGGGTTGAAAAAAGACCTAAGTCCACCAAGTTCAACCTTTCTATCTAACCTTCCAACTCTTGATCCAAAACAAGGCATAAAAAAACCCTAATTAATCTACTTCGAATTCTGTTATCAGGGGGAAAAATTCCTTCTTGACTCCAAAAGGCAATGGGATTTCTCCTTGGATCAAGAAGCTCTAAAATATGAATTCTATTTATAGCCCCGTATGTCATACCTTTCTATAAAAAACTATCCAGACCCCTTTTGAAGGCATCTAATGTATTTGATAACACCACCTCCCTTGGCAGTGAATTCCATACCTTTATTGTCCTTACTGTAAAGAATCCCTTTCTTTGTTGTCGATGAAATCTCTGCTCTTCCAGTCTCAGAGGGTGGCCTCTTGTTCTTTGTCCATTTCTGTTAATGAACAGGTCACTGAAGAATATTTATATAATGTTATCATATCCCCTCTTAGATGCCGTTTTTCCAGTGTATATAATTTTAACTTTTTTAGTCTCTCTTGATAACTAGTATCTCCCAATCCCCTTATTCATTTTGTAGCCCTCCTTTGCACTTTCTCTAGTTCCATAGTGTACTTTTTAAGGACTGGCACCCAGAATTGTACCGCATATTCAAGGTGAGGTCTTACCATTGACTTGTAAAGAGGCAAGATGATATCCGCCTCATGTGAATCAATACCTTGTTTTATGCACACCAAGTCATTATTGGCCCTTGCAGCTGCTTGCTGGTATTGTGCACAGTTGTCAAGTCTGTTGTCTACCATTATTCCTAAATCCTTCTCATTGGTAGTTTTCCCCAAGAATATTCCATTCATAGTATAGGTTTCATTTTTATTATTTTTACCATAATGCATAACTTTGCATTTATCTATGTTTAACCCCATCTGCCACTTGCTTGCCCAATCCTCCTGCAAAGAAGAAACATCAAGATTAGTCTGAATTACCCTGCCTAATTTTGTGTCATCAGCAAAAACTGTGACATGGCTCTCAATGCAGCTTGGGAGATCATTTATAAACAAATTAAAAAGAAGAGGACCGAGGACAGACCCCTGAGGCACTCCACTTAATACCTGTGTACAGTCTGAGAAACATCCATTCTCAACAACCCTCTGCATTCTATCTTTTAACCAATTTCTGATCCACATACAGACATTTGCCCCTAAGCTTATTTCTGTTAATTTGTAGAGTACCCTTTTATGTAGAACCGTATCATATGCCTAACTTCTTCATAAAATGCTAGAAGGTTGGTTTGACAAGACCTGTCTTTCACAAGTCCATGTTGACTACTAATTGGATTCTGGATCAAGATATGTTCTTGAATGTATACCTTTAGCAACCCTTCTTTCCCCACTACCAATGTTAAGCTTACTGGACTGTAAATGCCCGGTTGAGATTTTGATCCCTTTTTAAAAATGGGCACAACATCTGCCTTGCGCCAAATTTAATGGAGCTATGACCGAGCTGAAAGAATCCCTAAAGATTAGTAATAATGGTTGGGCCACAATTAGGCTTTTCTCCTTCAGTACCCTTGGGTGTATACCATGGTCCAGGGGCCTTGTCTACCTTAACCGTATTTAATTGCTTGAGCAATTTTTCTTGCATCAGCCAATCCCATGTTTGCTGTAATGGTTCCTTAAAATTAGCTTCATTGGTTCTTCCTTGGTATAAACAGAAGAAAAAAGTATTTAAGATGTTGGCTTTCTCTCTGTCCTCACTAGCCAAGTTTCTGGTTTCAGATAATAAAGGACCAACATTCTCTAACTTTAACTTTTTTCCATTAATATACTTAAAATATTTCTTGGGATTAGTTTTACTCCCCTTGGCAATTAGTTTCTAATTTTCCAATTTAGCCATTTAAATCGACTTTTTGCAGGCTTTGCTGGCATCTTTGTATGTCATAAATGATACATAATGATATATACTGTACACACCAACCCACCTACACACACTATAATGTATACAGCATCCCTGGCTTTAACATACGATCTAGAAAATTATATTTATACATAGCAAAATATTAATTGAACAGTATTAATGGAAAATAATAATAATAGAAAACATGGAAAAAGTATTACTTAAAAACTACAAACAGCAAAAGGACACACTGTTAATATATAATAAAATAAATATAATAAAATATATATAAAAATATAATAAAGTTTGAAAAGCAAAACTCTTTCTTTGATTTCAGAGAATCTTTTAGGCACTTTATTTCTGAGTGCAACCTTCAAAGTGAAGACACAGATAAATGCAAAATATTAATTCAGGTGACAAATGCAAGAGCTTTAAAACCTCTCATGCATTATATGATCCATCAAGAGTCTCAGTTCCATTTTTCACAAGAGCCTGAAGAAAACTCTTCGGTACATACAGATATGTAAAGTACATTTCTGAAGCAATTTTTTTTCTGCCTGAGATTTCTTACATGCGCGTTAATCTCATCTTGAACTTTATTTTCTCTGTGGAGTCAGATGAAGAAAAGTGGAACAAAATAGATCATGGGATAAAAGGCACTTAGATTATTAGCAAAGGGAGAAACATTTTGAATAGCTGTGCAAATGCAAATGCACGAGAAAGAAGATACCTTTTACTTTCAATTTTACACAGAGACCAAGAACAATTTATGTTAAATTCAAAAAAAAAAAAAAATCTGTATGAGCATCATATAAATATTTTACAATAAGAAAAGTTTACCTGGATGGAAACAAGCATTTTGGATTAAATGACAAGTTAATTTGACACAAGTGAATAGCAATCCTAACATGCAGGTCATGCATGATAAGCTCATCATCCTTCTGAGGTTGAAAGAATAAGTACCATCAATTTAAAGGTAAATGTAAATGACGACATTGATGCAATGCCAACATACCAAAAAATGGTATTTATAAATCCCATTATCCCAAGAGTCCAAGCTCAGGTGCCATGATAGCCACATCTGGACTGCCTCTCTCAATTATAAAGGGTAATCCTCTTGGGCACCTTGTAGGCATAGATGAACACAATAAAATATATGCTACGTCTGTTTTTTTTGAGTGGGGGGTTAAAAACTCTATCAACAATAAAATGCAGAGTCATAAAAATAGCTCATATAACTTAATTGGCAAACAGTCAGCTCGCATAAGATTTTAGGAGATTTGACAGCTAACCTTATGAGATACATCACATAAATTAATACGTCTGTGTGCAGCACTTACTAACAATAGACATTTATGAGGGACGTGCACATTAAAGTTGTACAATAGAATATGTTGTCAAAGTAAAAGCGTATGCCTCCTACTAACATAAGATCCTACCCCCATCTTTCTGGAAGTGGCCAAGATTTACACATCACAAAACAGGTTAACTTCTCTCCTCTTCACATTGACGATAGCCTTCTCATTTCTGTACCTGAAACCTAGTAAGTTAAGCTTAACATTTAAAAGTAATGCCTTGTAGTCCTCTTTTTTTTCTAGCAAATTCATTAACATATTAAAGGTAGAGATGGTAGCCAAGCCGCAGTGTACCTACTTCTAGGGCTAGTGCCCACAGATGACCATACATAAAGTTACACATTGCAACCTATGCCATAAAGTAACAAGATACCAAATTCTAGGCTACATAGATCATGAGAAATAGTGCTGTAAATACCTAGAAATATTATTAAGTATTATCTAAATGTTCCACCATTTAGAAAAATGTAATATTTTTTAAACACCTTATTTAACCCCTTAATGACAAATACCGTACATGTACAGGCTCAAAATGCATTGTTTTCAATGGGTTTAGGGACTGCCCAATGTCCTTAAGGGGTTAATAAAAGAGCCTCTGTTACAGTGTCAGGGCTTTATATTGTGTGCTCCTGTCTGCTAGTTGCACCTATATTCACATACACAATACATTGCTTCCCACATAAAGCATTATTATCCATTTGAATGCTACATTGTCACAACCAACTGGAGTTGGATGACAATTGTAATAATGTCTCCACAATAATGAACCATGAATTAGGTATATAGCTTCAAAAAAAATATATGTTCATTTCTATCAAGTTTTTGTTTAAAAAAAAAGCTATTACAAGTCATACAGAAAGAAATATTATTCTGTAACAATCATCAACTGCAATAATCCTTACTTTCTCAAGGGCAATGAAGAAATTGGAACTTTGTTACATGTATGAATGTTGCATCGAAATGTAATATTTGTATGCTTGTGGGATTTGAGACTTTGACTTAAGAGTTTTGGTTAATGCATTTTAATGCAAAATCCTGTAACGCAATTTCCTTGCTATTCGTGAGCAGACACTTTGCCCACAGATAATTTAAAATATTCAAAATACTTTAAATGTTGTATATATTAAAACAAAACAGCATAAGTCTTGATTGTTCTTCAACTTTATATGTTGTATTGTAGTATGTCGGTTAAGAAAAAAAAATTAAGATATTTTGACACTTTACTTCTTTCTCTATAATGTGTGTCTCCTTTAGTTAGACTATATATAAATATAAAAAAATAATCTTAGGGGTTCATGAAAGCAAATATTTGTTTCTGGAGCACATGATAAAAGCCACCATAACAACCAATTGAGTATTCAAGTGGTTTGCCATTATCAAAGTGAACCAGAACTCCATCATGTTTTCAGCTTGTATGTAATGCTTTGTTTCTTTTTTTATGTAGTTCAAAGGGATCTCAATGGACCACCATATAGTCTTCCTTCATAAACTGTTAGTAGCACATTGGATATGGTTAATTCTAGAATTTGATTTGAGTTGCTGAAATACATGAAGCATTTTAGAATTCACATATCATTTAGAATGGAGGGTATAAAAGGCTTAACTAAGTTGTCCTATTAAAATTAAAAAAAAACCTTGGTAATATAATGGTGAATGTACAGAATTACTATAAAGTAATGACATATTTCCCATGGCATAGAGAGAGTATTTCGCATGCACAATTTTGAGGGCAAAATGATAAAATGAACAGATTATTATGTTCTTAAAGCATCAGAAAAACAAAATATATTGTATTTTGAATGTTTGAAAACAGGAATTTTAAAATACAAATAATGATTAGTTTTCTGTACAAGTTGTGTCCACAATGGACCACTTGGAGTCCATGATATCCCTGCTTAATGGTTGTAGTATTTAACAACCAGACAAATACAATGCTTGTACTCTGAATCATATAAGACACTCCAGCTATCATATTCATCTTAATGCATATTAAGCAGAGCGGCCTTTTTAAGGTATTTTAGTGTCCTTTTTGCAAATGCATGGATTCTGCAAAATCCCTCCACATGCATGTTCCCCCTTTCTGCCTGCATGTGATAACCTCCCCTTCAGGCATCTTCAAAAGCGAATGTAGAATATATTATTACTCTAGTAGAAGACAATAACCCCCACCCCAACAAGTAGCTCTGTGATAATAGACTCTGTATAACGTAGAGGAGATAAAATGCATAATTTGGTATGAATTGCATTACAAAAGTAACATGTAAGTCTCTCAGTCCTTTTAGAGCAGTGAAGGTATCCTTTATTTGAATCACAATGATCTGTTAACAAGCAGCTCCTTGGTGGTTATCAGTGGGTGTTGATTCGTTCATGGTTTCCCGAGCAGCATACTGAAGGAAAAATAAGAGTATAAGTCATATGCTTTCTGTGTGCGATCATCCATGTTTAGGGCAAGCACACTGAAGTCCCTGGCCCACTCACCCTCCTGGCAACTGCAGCCCTGACTGGGGTCTGCAGACAGTTTTCATTGTAACCTTTTTTTTGTGCCTACAATCATGATGGCGTAAAATAACTGAGGAAGTTTGGGAAATATTTATGCAGACAGAACACTTCATTATGTCTCAAAGTTTTTCTGTCGAAGAAGCGTCGAATGACATGAAGTAACAGTTTAGCCAGGGCCGGCCGAAGACGTAACGCCGCCTGGCGGCGAAGTTTTAAATGATGATGCCGCCCCCCGCGGCGTCGCGGGGGCGCCGGCTTTTAAACTTCGCCGACCGGCCCCCCCCCCCCCCACTTCCTTAAGAGTCCTCGCGAGTCTCCCTTGCTCTGCCCACCGTCCGGCTTTTAATTCTGAGCGCCGGAAATTGACGCCACTTCCGGCGCTCAGCATTACAAGCCGGCACAAGCACCGAAGCAGTGAGACTCGCGCAGAGGAGAGAGAGAGATGGCGCCGAGACGGTGTAAGCGTAAAACCACTTGGCGCCCCCTCTCTCTCCTTCCGTTTTCAAAAAAAAAAATGAAACGCTCGGGGCGCAAAGTGCCGCCCCTTCTAAAGTGCCGCCTGGGGCAATTGCCCCAGTCTGCCCTATTGTAGGGCCGGCCCTGAGTTTAGCTTGTTTAAAACAACATAATCAATAGTGACTAATCAATTAAGGGTTCCTTTCAAGGTGCATAGCAAAGAACGCAAGCTATTTTTTTTTTTTTCTTTAGAAGTTGTTTCCATATTCTTATTAGACAGCCAAATTAATAAATATATAGAACATTTTGACTCCAGGACATTTGTTTTGCTAATTAGTTACGTCTGTATAAATTTCCCAGGTGGAAGAATTTACGCTGTTGCTTGATAAGAGGCAGATAAGGTGAATATTTTCCCAACCAAAACGTATTTGTAATCTCTATCATACTTCTTCAATTTTTCAGCCTTCATTAAGCAGCTGCAATGTTCTGGCATTAGTCTAGATTTTGTCTGTGCCACTCTAACCTTGCGTTCTTTTTTTCTTTTTACTATTATTCTTTGTCTAATTATATTGTTCTGTTTATTTAAATAGCACTAAACATGATGAGTAGTAAAAAGTAGTCAGTTATACAATTAAAATGACCAAGACACTAAAATCCTGGACAGAGAATCATAACCCCTGCGGTGAAATTAAATATGGCTCTATGTCTGGGATTCAAGCATGCTATTTGCAATTAAAGTTCTCTTACTATGTTACAAGAACAAATAGCAGAATCAACAAAAGCAGATTGTGTTGCAACTCCCTTAACCTTTCGTTGCCAAACATGTCTTTATGGACCTTGTTTTGTGCACTGGGGCACGGTCATGCTGGAATAGAAATTGGTCTTCCCCAAACTGTTCCCACAAAGTTGGAAGCATAGCATTGCTGAAAATGTCTTGGAATGCTGAAGCATTACAATTTTCCCTTCTCTAGACAAAACCCTGATTTCAATAATTAATAGATGTGTCCCAATACTTATAGTGGTGCACAAAGCAAGGTCCATAAAGACATGGTTGGATTACTTTGGTGTGGAAAAACTTGCCTGGCCGGCACAGAGCCCTAACCTCAACCCTATTGAACACCTTTGGGAAGAACTGGAATGGAGATTGCAAGCCAGGTCTTCTCATCCAACATCGGTGCCTGACCTCACAAATGCTCTACTGGATGAATGGGCAAAAATTCCGACAGAAACTCTCCAAAATCTTGTTGAAAGCTTTCCCAGAAGAATGGAAGCTGTTATAGCTGCAAATAGGTGACCAACTAAATGTTAATGTATATGTATTTAGGATGTGATGTCATCAAAATCCCTGTTCGTGTAATGGTCAGATAATATTTTCGTCTATATAGTGCGTGTGTATATATGTGTGTATGTGGGTTTATTTTTTCTTTATTGGGGTGTCAACAAGTGTGGGGGCACCTATAACTCCACACTATCTGAATCCTGCATGTAAGCTCCACTATGTTTCACAATAGCCTATGGACAAGGTAACCTATGCCATAGCTGTGATCCCTCCTTCCCATATTGGCACAGGCTATGAACAAATAAAACCTTGCTGAATTCTGCCTTTTTTTATTTGTTTCACAAAGCATGCATCACTGTTATATACAATCAAAAATACTGCAATCAACCTTCAAATTTCAAATATTAATATATATATATAGTTTCCCCAAGTATTGTATTTCTTAATATAAAATCTAAAAAATCAATACAAATTATATGGTAAAAAAAGATCAAACACAATTTTATTTTAAAGGTAACATCACACAAAAAGGCATGATTTCTCCAAGGAGGTGAAAATAATGCACTTTATTGAACCACTAGCTAATTTTCTTCTTTTGAAGGATTTGTTCATTATGTTGAAATGTCAAGCTTAGTAAGCAAAGTAAATCTTTCTAGTTGGCTCACATTCAAATTCTTGGAAATGTAACCTGTATCTTCATTTGATTCAGCTTTCCATTGAACAAGACCCATAAAGAAGGCTTTTTAATTTATTTTAAATGTATTAGTGGAGCTAATAAAAGCGATCCAATCTCAGTTTAATACTAAACATTAATTTTGCTTTTCATATTTTCATCTACGGTATGAACGCTAAAGTGAAGTTATTAATGAAAGTGAAGAACAGTAAAAAACAACATTTGTTTCAATGCTAATGACTTGCTTTTATATCGTAGTTTGTAAAGAAGATAAAAAATAATAGCATATACCATAGATATTATAATTGTTTTAATCATGTAATACATTTTATTCATTAAGTAATTTTTTTTCAAGTGATACATGTTGTGTCCTTTAAACTGGGCACTGGGTTATTGTCACTAAATTCTATGTTTGTTAGTGACGCAGACATTCCTAGAATACAATTGTGGAAGAATTGTAGAATCACATAAGCTTTCAAGCTTATGTGACTCTCTATGCTGGCCCAGCAAAAGGTATTACAGATGTCTTATTACGCTAGGTTGTCAGATGACAATTTGAAAATTACATTCTAGAGACACTCTCTAATGTGACATTGACTGGAAGCACTTGCATCAACTAAGCTATGTGTCTCACATTGTGGAGGATAGTCGCATATCCATATTTGTTCTTGAAAATAGACATAACCATGGCTGGATTCTGGCATAGGCGAAGGAATAATTGAATAATGCTGGCTTATGGCTCCTTAACAAAGTTGTGTTTTATTATGTGATTATATTATGTGATTATATTGTGATTATACTTGTGATTATATTATGGTAATGTATCAGTTTAAAACGTTGCGCAATAGCTGGATACACATGTTCAGCATAAAAGAAATCACATCTTATAACATTGTATTTATTGTAAGTTGGGACAAAGTGAACTCCTTTAATTTACAGGGGGTACATAATGTGAAAAACAGGGGTCACATGTTCTCAACACTTAAATTTAGAAAAAGGTTTGTGAATTTAGACCATAAATGTCAAAAAGACGCTGATGATGAAGCTGAGAATTAATGGTGGAATCGCTTGTAAGGTCCTTACTCTAAATGAGGTACCAGGAATTGTATAACCACACATATATCAAAATTTAATAAATAACATTTAAAACAAAAAAATCTGTATTGAGAAAATCAATACAGGGATAATGTGTTAAACCAATTAAATACAGTAAAAGAAGTCCACTTGATATACCCTATGGGCTTTTAGCTTACGAATCTTGGTTAAGTTGGTAGAAAGTGCCTGACGCATTTCACCTGTTAATTTGGTCCTGCAGAAGGAATATTAAGAAAGTGCATATAAATACTTCAGATTGTTTTAAACGTTACGTTTAAATAGCAGTACGGTCAGAATCACAATCGGAGCATAGCGCAGGTTGGATAAGCAAGGCTTTAATGAGCAACAAATAATAAGCATACAGTCCCAATAAAAGGTAAAACGACAGCGAAGTCAATCAAACAGTTCTAAGGTCAAAGGCAGGCAGCGTAGGTTCATAACCACAGTCACAGTTCCAATATAAAGGGCAAAGGCAAGTAGAGGAATCCAAAAAAGGGGAGCCAAGGGTCAAATACCATAACGACAAGTACAATGTTCAAAATCTTCTGGAAGTAGGTGATAGGGAATCCACAGGAAACACAGCTCAGCTAGCAAGCAAATTGTGAAGGGGTTATTGGGTCTTTATAGGGTCTATGATTAGAGGTCTTCTCCACTTCACACCTGATTACCTCCTCTGCACACCTGTTCCCCTCCTCCACACACCTGGTGCCCTCCCCTTGGTATGAGAAAGATGGGGGTTATGTATTCTGGCTCCTCCCTTGATTGGCGGCTCCCTCCTGCCTCCCTCCGTCCTCCGGAACATAGCCACCCCCCACGACCCCCTGACAAGTACTGTCTCTTTAATGAGTCTTCCAGCTGTTTTACAGCTATTTGTAAATTAGTATACACTAAACATTATAAAAGTGCAAACATAACATAAACACCAATAGAGAACATCCTATAAGATATTATTTGTATCCTGATTTCACAGGCTAAGGATAAGTTAATGGAGTAATCTTCTCTATCTTTTCTACAAAAATGAAAGTGGGAAAATGAATTATACCTATGTGTTATCTCTAAAAGGGTACTCTTAAATCACGTATTTTGATGTCTAAGAGAGCCTAACTTTATGCAAAATATAATGTTAAGCTTTTTTTATTTGGAGCCTTAAATTGAATTATATAATATTAGTGATATATGTGTTACCTCCTTATATGCTGTCTCTCATTTGGGTGGATAAGGGGATACAAGTGAGGATATATCTGTGCAGAGTTGCTAAAATAAAATCCCAGTGACTGTAGGGAGATATTTTTTCTTAGTCTCATGTGCATATAGACATTTATTTTTTAATACGTGATTTATTGTACAGAATAATCTTTTTTTTCTGTTACCTTTTTTTAGGAATGTTAAGTGCTCCTCTTCTTAGAGAAGGAAAAACACTTTCTGGGTTGGGACACTGTTTAGTGCATCTGCCTCATGTATCTACAAGCATACAGAGGTGTGTTTGTCGATATTAACAGCATTTTTCAAGGGCCAAATCCCTTTGCATATGTCTCTTTACAAATCACAGAATTCAAGTGTGACACTTAAACCTCTAGTTTTTAACTCATAAATCCATCACATTTTTTGCAAATTCCAGTTTTTTAGTACACTGCAAATTGTTATGACTTCCGGGATACTTGAATTTTTAAAGGACTTTTTTTAATTTATATTCCTTATTGGTCCTACTGGAAACAAAGGAAGGTGTTCTTCTGTCTAAGATATTATTTTGACTTGCAGCACACATTATACATGTATAGAATCTAATTTACAATTGAAATGGATCCCTATCACCTTCCTTGGTAGGTAGGAAACTTGATATGAGACATGTTCTTAGGTTAGGATAAGGTAAAGATTTTTTTCCCACTTTTTGGTGTTGTACATTGTACTAGTGTTATAAAACTGTCTTCTATGTTATTTTTCAGTTCACTTACAGTGACATCCTCTCCCCCAACTTTAGTATTGGGGCGAGTACAGGGCCTCAGTTGATGAACAAGAAGATGCGGAAGAATTTGCGGAAGTGAAAGTGGTTGGCAGAAGCGAAAATGGTTCGCACAGATAGGAGAGAAACATATTAAGACCATGAGTGAGTGAACAGTGTGACAGAGTGAGAATGTGAGAGAGTGTAGCCCAAAACCAAATGCTACAAAAACGAAATAAAAATGTGACCCAATGCCTAATATATATTTTGATATATATTTATATATATACTACACACAATATGGGACGTTGCATTCTAAATACATATTTCTGAGGGAATTTCTGTGGGAATTTTTGCCCATTCATCCAGTACAGTATTTGTGAGGTCAGGCATTGGTGTTGGACAAGAAGGCCTGGCTCATAATCTCTGTTCTAATTCATCCCAAAGGTGTTTGATGGGTTGAGGTCAGGGCTCTGTGCAAATTCTTCCACACCAAGGTCATCCACCAATGTCTTCATGGACTTTGCGTTGTGCACCACTGTACAGAAGTGGTGGGGCACACCTCTTAGTTACTGAAATCAGGGTTTGGGCTAGATCAACACAAGGGAAATCTTAATGCTTCAGCACCCCTTAAAGATAAATGTATGGAGGGAGTCATGAAGGCCAGGAATGGATGTTCAGATAACCCAGGATAACATTAAAAACAAAACTACTGATTTGTGTTGTTGTAAATATGCCAGGGTACATTGAAGGGATCAGAAATAATGTCAGGTGTGTGGGGGTTGGAGCACAGCGCAGAGAGACACCAGAAAAGTAGCAGATGCAAAACCAGGGTATAGTGCAATAGCAAAGATTTTATTCCACTGTGCAATAATAAAAGGCAAAAAACATTACTGTACAACAATCCGTGGTCTGGGGTAGAGAGAATCAGCAAAGTCCTTTAAGCAAACCAAGGTAAAAGTCCATAGAATCCAAAAAACAAGTATCCAGCAAGGAGGTATGGGAATACAGGAAGGGGCTTGAACAATCAAGCAATGATGGATAAGTGCTGGAGGTTTAAATAATCCACCAAAGCCTGACCCCAGCCCTCCTTCTCCTATATTCATAGTTAATGGTGACCTGTCCATCACTGCTTATCCCACCCCCCCAGTCTGCCGAGGATGCGGCCTGATCTTCGTTGGTGCGACCGCATGCCGGTGTCCAGTGGAGTCCCCACTGGGTGAAGGTACCTACAGGGGACGGGGAAGGGAGGTAGAAAAGTTAAAGAAAAGGAAGCCACAACCTCAAGAAAAAGTTTCATACTGCTAACCTTCTAAGAGGTCTTACAAGCAAGCTTTTGGCTTTAATCACCGAACAGATACATTAATTTGGTGTCATTAGTGTCTCATGACTTTTTATCATCAAACACTGAGAACCTATTGTTTTCCTAACATGATTTTTTTTTCTTGTTTCTTGCTAGCATCTGCCTATGAATAACATTCATTAAACTGTATCTTTCCTTCAGTATAAATTAGCTAACTGAATTAAACACTCTGTTCTAAGCATAATTGTCCGGTAAATCAGAATACCTGGTCTCCGTTATCTTCTCCATTACATTGCTTCCAATTTTTTCATTTTTTTGCTTTTAACAGCTCTGTTGTCTAAAAATGTGCAACAAACATTGACTTTATATATATATTTACTAACTAGCTAATAGACATGGGCAAGTAGGCCAAAAACAATTATGAAAAAAAATTTGGTTAGTGTTTGGTCCATTCGTTTTAAGATCCAGTGCCCACATTTACTCTCAATTACTCTCTCGCACTCTCTCAGACTCTCACTCACACTCTAATTTTCACTCACTCACTCTCATGACTCCCTACGTTCTCTGATGATCTCTTCCATGTTTCACAGCTCCATTTCGGTGTCTTGCATCATCTTGATCTGCATCTTCTCTTCTATCTTTTCTTTTCTCTCTTCTTTCTTCTCTCTCTTTGTCTGTATTTTCACGACATAATCTAAAAAAAAAAAAAAAAAAAAAACCTCCAAATGACGGCGCTTCCAATTGTGGTTGAGGACGTTACTGGAAACTCCATTTTGGAGGAAGTTTTCCCCTTTGTAAAAGAGAATAACAAGAAGGTGAAGATAAGGTAGGGAGGCATTCAAAGAGTATGAGTGAAAGAGCCTGCAAACTCCGGATAAAAATGCATATATATATTTGCTTTAATTTCATCTGTTTCATGGGAGGTCTGGCCTTGTTTTCAGAGATTTGCACGAATTGACAAAATCAGCAAATTTAATTAAGTTTGCAATGAGCACAAATCTGAATGCACAAGTCTACTAGCTAATACCTTAGTCACTCTATTTGTTTCCAATTAGCACCTCAATATTTCAGTCAAATAAATCGATGTTTCTACACACCGGAACCGCTGGCGTATCCAGAGGGGTTACAGGGGTCGCTTGGGTCTCTAGGGGGCCCGCTGCATGCCCTTCTTCCTGTCTCCCTGTGCCACTTCAAGATTGTTTAGAAAGGGCCCTTCCGACCTGGATCGGTGAGATCCAGGTCAGAAGGACCCTTTCTAAACTATTTTGAACCGGCATGGGGAGACAGGAGCGTGTCGGGGTCAGGTTGCAGGAGCGATGAGAGGTAAGGGGAGCAGGTCTATTTACCATATTTGCTCGATTATAAGACGACCCTGATTATAAGATGACCCCACAAAATCTGAATATTAACTTAGGAAAAAAAGAAAAAGCCTGAATATAAGACGACCCCAAAGGAAAAAAAGTTTTACCAGTAAATGTTAATTCATGTAAACTATTTTTTTAAATAAAAGCTATGATTGAGAAAAATATTTTTTTTGTTTTTATTTCCTTGTATTTTCCAACCTGTCCCCCAGTTACGCACATCTGCCCCAGGCTTGCCACTCCAATATGGCACTGTGGCCCATGATATGCCTTTTAACCCTCTATATGCCACTGTGCCCCATGGTATGCCTTTTGACCCCCTATGTGCCACTCTGCCTCCAGAAATGCCTTATACCCCTATATCCCATTCTGGCATTTAGGGGTTAAAAGGCATATTATGGGGCAGAATGGCATATAGGGAGGTATAAGGCATTCCAGGAGGCAGAGTGGCATTAAGGGACTTAAAAGGCATTGTATAGAGCACTCTGCCTCCAGAAATGCCTTATACCCCTATATGCCACTCTGCCCCATAATATGTCTTTTAACCCCCTAAATGCCAGAGTGGCATATAGGGGTATAAGGCATTTCTGGAGGCAGAGTGCTCTATACAATGCCTTTTAACTCCCTTAATGCCACTCTGCCTCCTGGAATGCCTTATACCTCCCTATATGCCACTCTGCCCCATAATATGCATTTTAACCCCCTAAATGCCAGAATGGGATATAGGGGTATAAGGCATTTCTGGAGGCAGAGTGGCACATAGGGGGTCAAAAGGCATATCATGGGCCACAGTGCCATATTGGAGTGGCAAGCCTGGGGGCAGATGTGCGTAACTGGGGGACAGGTTGGAAAATACAAGGAAATAAAAACAAAAAATATTTTTCTCAATCATAGCTTTTATTAAAAAAAATAGTTTACATGAATTAACATTTACTGGTAAAACTTTTTTCCTTTAGGGTCGTCTTATATTCAGGCTTTTTCTTTTTTTCCTAAGTTAATATTCAGATTTTGGGGGTCGTCTTATAATCGAGCAAATACGGTAATTTGGGTACTGGTCAGGTTCTATGTGGGCAGGGTTGGCTTTGGGGTGTGTGACCAGTGATCTATACCTGTAATTTAGGGGGGTTTATCTATACCTTTAATGCAGAGTTTATATGTAATTTCCAATTAATATATACCTGCAAAGCTGGGGTTTGTGTTATTCTGTTGATCTGTATCGGCTATATTTCCATACATTATTTATGTTTACCTGCAAATATAGGATTTGTATGTCTTATTCCGTTGATCAATACCTGGAGTGCTGTGTCCATGTGTTGTATATTTGATCTAGACCTTCAGTGCTGAGTTTACATGTGATTTCCAGTTGATCTATACCTGCAATGCTGGGTTTGTGATTTCTGTTTTCTGTTGGTTTATCCTAGACTTGTGCATTCCTCTTCGGGCGAACATGAAAACGAACACGAAGAGTGCGTTTTCGTTCCGAAGACACCCCGAAGAGAAAACAGAGTCGCTCGTACAGACTTTTAAAACCCCAATGCTGCAACTTACCCGGCACATCTCACTGGTCTCCCTGTTCTCTTAGTTAAATGTCCGTACGAGCGACTTTATTGGTGGTTCGTACGGACATTTAACTGATAGAACAGAGGGACCAGTGTGATGTGCCGGGTAAGTTGCAGCGTTGTGGTTTTAAAAGTCTGTACGAGCGACCAACAGAGTCGCTTCGTACAGACTTTAAAAACCCCAGTTACGGCACCAGGAGTTTAACAGTCTGTACGAGCGACCCTCTTGGTCGCCAGCAGGGGGCTCGTCTGCCATCAACCAATGGCAGATGAGCCCCCTGCTGACGACCAATAGAGTTGCTCATACGGACATTTAAACTCCTGGCGCCAGAGCTACGTTAACCCCTTAACCGGAAAAAACGATGAAAAAACGAACACGAAGAATGTCCACGAATATTCGCCCGAAGAGAAGACAGGAACATGTGAATATTCGTGGAATACAAAGATATTTTTCCCCCCCGAAGACGAGCATGAAGATGAACACGAAGAGCCCCCTGGGGCCCAAGTCTAGTTTATACCTGCAAGCTATGTTTCCTTACATTATTTATGTATACCTGCAAATACAAGTTTTTTTTTTTTAATCTTATTCAGTTGCATGTGCTGTTTATTTGATCTAGTGATGGTTTAGTGAATGAGGGGACAAAGGGACTCTGGGGATGATTACAGGGGAGAGGACCCTTTCAATGTCATGGTGCAGGACTGACTCTCACGGTCTTCCCCTGGTCTGCAGTCAGTGTGGCAAATATTTTTTTTTTGGTGTGGTAGCGGAGGGAGTGATTGCATACAAGGGAGTGTTGAGCGGGGTCCAAGGAAATGGTCAAATTTTTTCACTATAAAATATATTGGCAGCAGAGTCTAATATTTATATATATACTGGCAGCAGGGGCAAATATTTATATATATGTTTTGGCAGCAGGGGCTAATACATATTGGCAGCCAGGGTTTCTAATATTTCTATATTGTCAGCAGTGTTTAATATTTATATATATATTGGCAGCAGCATCTAATATTAATATATATTGGATGCAGAGGCTAATATTATTATATATATATGAAGCAGGGCCTAATACTATATATATCGGCAGCAGGGTCTAATATTAATATATATCGGCAGCAGGGGCTAATA